>VZTZ01047416.1:320214-358392 GCA_013400955.1 Drymodes brunneopygia | reverse complement strand
CCCCGCAACAACTCCCGCACCTTTGCGTGTTCGCGAACTCCTTGCACCCCCAAACCCTTCCCGTGCACCCCTTCCCGCACACGCAGGTGCGGCTCAACCCCCGCAGCCCCTTCGCACCCCAAGAACACACACAAAACCCCCACAAAAAGGAGCCCCCGCCCCTCCGCCGCAGCGCTGGCTGGGGCTGCCCCGGGCCTGGCTCGGGATAATCCAAGCTGGGACGAGCCGAGCCGAGCCCCTGCCTGGGCCGGGCCGGGATAGATTGAGCCGAACCGTGACAGCCGCACCTCCCGCCTGGAGCCGAGAGCCCGGCCCGGCCGTGGTGCTGAAGGGACAGCTCCGCCGGGCCGGGCAGGGACCGGGCAAGGACCGGGCGGGGCTGGTACAGTCGTGGACTATTCCTGAGGGTCCCCTCCTCCTCCTCCTCCTCTCCTGGGGTCCCTGGGTTCAGCTGTAGCAGAGCGGGGAGGGACCCGGGCTCTTCACTTTAACATCCCCCACTATCCTGAGTTTCTGGCGGAGCCCGGCACGCCAAGGGTTAACAACACCACAGGTGTGATAGGAACTCATCCGAAAGAGGAGCGCTGCACAAAGAAACCCAACTTCAGCTGTTTTCTATTAAATTGAAGGAATGGGGAAAGAGAACGTTTATGGGAAAAGTCTCTTGAAAAGTTGAAGTGCTTGTTTGGGGAGCAAGGCTGGTTTGTAAAAGGGAACTTTTGACTGGAGGTGCTCAGAGGATGCAGGTGTATCACAGGGGAAAATGTTTGATGAGAGGAATTCATACCTCTGATTGAGATGTTTAGTTTTTATTCTCTTTCTTTGCCTTCTCTGAGGGAGAGCAAAGTGACAAACCCAGCCCAGTGGAGGCTGTTTGTCACTGAATGGTGAATGCCCTTGATTTCACTGGGAAATTCCCCATTCTTTTTATTCTGTGCATGCAAAAGAATGAAGTAAATATTTTTGGTCAGCCTTACGTGAAATGAAAGAAAGATCAGTGCTGGAGCTACACTGAGGGGGTGGCAGGCAAATGTGACCAGCCTGCAAACCTCTCCTGTGTGAGAATGCATTTGCTCTAAGCATGTAACTGCTCGTTCTCCTACAGTTTTGTGTATGTGTATTTTTAGGTCTTCAGAGACAAACAACTTCCACAAACTAATTGCAGAGTGCTGCCCAGAGCACAAGGTACACATTATTCCATGCAGTGAAATGCATGGATGCTCCTGTGGATACCTAAAATCTGCTGCAGTTTCACAGCTTCTCCATAAGCAAATAGATGTGTTGCAATGAGGCAACTACAGAGACCAGTCTCGGAGCTGGCAATTGGAAATCTCCACACACCCGAGCCCTTGCCAGCCCCTGCCAGCCTCCTGACAGCAGACCTGCCATTACACACAGAAAACACAGGATGGGGGTGTTTAAGTCAACATTTTTAGTAGGGTATTAACAGACTACAAGAGAAGAGAGTGCAGAAATGTGCCGGGGAGTTGATTTGTTCAGGTAGTTGCCTTCCAAATGTTCAAGCTAATAAATACATTTAACTTCTTTTTTTTCTTCTCGGTGCACTTTATTTGTAACTCGCATGATTTACTGCTGAGGAACCTTTAGGACTTTAGGACTAAATTACTAAGTTAATCAATGGTTCGATACAATTAGAATGAATCTGCTTTTTCCTCCATTGACACAACTCACAAGTGCCAAGTCATCTCTAGCAGCAAATGACAAATCCATATGCTGTGTACAGCTGACAGTGAGCACAGGGCATTGATTATAACGAGTTCATTGACTCTAACAAGTTCAAAGCCACCAGATAACTCAAGATGGGGAATCTCCAACTAAAAGAAAAGCCGTACCCTTTTCACATCAGTTTGCCTCTTACGGAACAGCTTTGAAGTGGAAACTAAATTAAGTCCACTGGAGACAGGAGCCATCCTTCAGCAGCAAGGGCAATGGGCTGGGCTGTGATCATACAGCAAAGCACATCAGAAATAACCCACTGGTCTCACTGGAGTTACAGCTGTGAACAGCTGACCTGAGAGGAGTGAGTCAGCCACTTTGGGGTTTTGCCAGAATCTCAAAAAAACTCACATTTCCCATGCCAGCTACATGTGCCCAAACCTGCCCTGCCCACTGCGCATCAGAGTCCTGGGCCAGGGTAAATTTAGCTCTGCTGCCTCAGCACAACCTCCCTGCTCCCACTGCAGCAGGAGCTGGGTGTCACAGAGCTGCAGTGATGCTCTGCCTGTCCCAACAATGGGTGTAAATTCAGGAAACCCTCAGGCTTTTCCAGCTTGTGCAGGGCCTTGAGAGTGTGAAGCTAGAGCAAACCCTCCAGTTGTGCATTGACTTACAGCAGCTCATGTGCTCTCCCTGCTCAAACTTTTCTCCCTGCTGGCCAGGCTCCCTGCCACAGTTTGGGGGATACACAGCCTTGTGTAGTCCCCAATGCATCTGCATCCCTGACCTCTGTGTGATGGCTGGTAGGTGACCAAAGGGCTCTCGGCTCTCTTGGCTTTCCCCGGTGCATATCCCACCATGCCTGATGTGTCTGAGCTGGCACAGTGTGAGCTAAAGGCCCGTTGTGGGGATAAAGCTGCTGTCTCCTCCTGTGCTTGCCCAGCAGGTAGGTGGGATGGGGTTTGCCCACTGCACAGAGGTGAAACAAAATAAAGTCTTGTCTCAGTCAAGCAGGGCTGGATTGGTGCTACCAGGACAGACTGCTGATGGTGCTGTTTGTGTTAGGTGAGCTAGGAGCACGTTCCAGGGTGTTAGGGGTGAGCACTGGCACTGGTGAAATTGTTTCCCACTTAATTTTGCTGGGTGGTGGTGTTTAGACTGCCCTTGGAAAGCACTGGATTAAACCCACCTTCTTTGCCACTTGCCCCTTCTGCCTCTCACGCTTTTTGACTGATTTCATGGAGACAGGAGGATCTCGGGGTAAGGAAGACTCCCCCAGCCCTCACATCTGCCCCTGTGCCATACACACTCCTTCCCCCTCCCAGGACCCTGTTGGGATGTTGTGTGTGAGCATTTCTGAGATCACCACGAGTAACACTGAAACCTGAATAATGAAACTCTCGCCAGCGGGAGAGAGTAACAACATCACCGTGTGTTAACTCACTTTGGATGAAAACAAATATCTACACTTTTCTAGGATATTTTCTTCTAAATCTCTAAGCCAGCAAGAAAACTCCCCAAATCCTCTGTGCCATCGGCCCGGGGATGTCTGAGCCGGCTTTGCCGCTCCCTCTGCTGGTGGCTGCTCCGTCCCCGTGCCAGGGCTGCTCCGGCACCGCAGTTTTGGGTGGGACAGGAGCTGTTTGTGCCCCCGTGATTCAGGTCCTCATCACAGCGCCGTGTGACATTCACAGATGTCAGCGCTTTGATGCTGCTGTGAATCCAGGAGGAGATAAGAGGCCGATGCTGCTCACAATCAAAGGCAGCACAAAGGAGATGCCAAGTGCACTTCAGATTCTTTTGAAAATAAAACAGCAAAGCAAATAAAAAACATCTGGGAATTGATGTTTTTGTTTGTAATTACTTCCATGAGAGTGAAAATCTTTGTTCTCCCACTAGTCTTCCCTCAATCAGGGAATGAAGCATTTAAGCTATCTCCAGTGTCCTTTGGAGGATTTTAAATGGAGAATGTGTGCATTTTTATGTCTGAGAATATTCACTGGTCTGTTTTCATAAACAGATATGTGCCAAATTCCATATCTTCTGTCCTTTTTATTGGATGCCTTTTAGATTGAGTGCTCCGGAAATGTAGTGGCTGAAAGAAAAAGATAATTTTGCGCAGAAGAATTTGTCTAATACAATGTTCACCCGCTCAAGAACAATGAAATACCATTTTGGCATTGGAGTGATTGAAAATTCTGTCTTTCAGATGTCTTTGCTTGCGGTTTGTGCAGCAGTTCAGGCAAGTAGCAGGCTGGGAATGCAGGGCTGAACACGCTCCTGCAAAGCCTCTGCTTAAACTCAGGGCCACACCAAGTGAACTTGACCCTCTCTCATTAAAAGGAGGATGCTAAATGGATGTGTAATGAGTAACAAAGTGAGTGTATTAAGGAGAAATCAGTGCTGTGGATCCTTAAATCACTGCACACATTTATAGAGAAGATTTGGAAGCGGTAATGAGCATCAAGTCAAGCCTTTGAGGAGTTAAGAGAGCCAGGACTTGGCAGAGGAGGCAGCTGACACACAAAGCAGTCCTCTAACACTGCCTGCATTCATCCAGCCCTTCTCTCCCTGGAGCTGTGATCCAGGATCCTCTGAAGCAATAACGGGATTTCCTCCGTGCCCGTGTTTTGTGTGGTGCTCTCACCCTCTTGCTCAGCACGGGCACCACAAACCCTGGGAAGAAATATTTAGAACCAGACTGAAAGCAAAGCCCAGATCGATCAGATTTGGTTCTTGAGGAAATCTGGTGATCTGAGCAGGTTTGTGGGGCTCCATTTCATCCTGTTCTGACTGCAAGCAGTTTGCCACTGATGCCACCAAGGAGTGGCACTGCCAGGTGACACAGCACAATGAGCAGGGGCTGTTAAATCCTCCCTCCATCCTTTTACCTGCACACTCCACATTTGAATATCAATACCTCTGCCTTGGTGCTTTATACCCAGGTGCAACAGGCTAATAAAGGGCTTTTTAGATGACAAATCTTCCTGGGTTTCATCAGCTGATTGCCATCTGGGGGAAGTCTGACAAAGGCTTTAAATTTGCCACTGTTTTGCCTTTTCCCAGCTGCAGAGGCTTGCGGCGGGGAAATGCAGGGAGGCAGGAAGGAAAGGCTCTGCAGAAAAAAAACATCTCAGGGCCCAGATCTGTTACTGTCAGAGAGGAGATAAAGATTTTAGTGAATACAATAGGAGGGAGTTTGTCTTTCTGAGCGAGATAACTTACTCTCAGTTTAGGTGATACTTTGCCAGTAGCTGTCACAAAGCAGATTCCTCAGGGATCAGGTTGCAATAAGAATTAGAACTTGAGTACATTTGCAGCAAGGGCTTAGTGATCAGTCAAGTGTTATGCGTTTAAAAATCAGCTTTCCTGTATTTATACTTACAATCAGGAAATTCTTAGGATTTGTGCTTGCTGGATTCAAGAGAGGATCAGTTGGGAAGCAGGGAGAGGTGTGATTCTAGCTCTGAATGTTCTCCAATGTTTTGACAGCGTAAGATAATCTGTGAGTTGTTATTTATTTTCAGCAGCCTTTCAGAAGGAATCCCCACAACTAAAGAAAACCAGGCAGGCAGAGGCTTTGAGGGGCTGTTAAACTCTTGTCAGGATCAGTTGCAAACTTTCTTCTCCCTAATGCCTCACCTCTCTGTGTGCAGTGACTCACGTGGAAAGGCTCAGGCAATTTACTGGAAGTACAATCACTGCCCTCTCATCACCACTGACTGTGCCTGTCTCTCTGTTTCCAGTGTGTGCTCACAGCACAGAGTAACTCCAGGAAATGAAAGCTGACAATAGCTGCAGCTCGGTGCAAAGGCGGGGGAGGTTACAAGGTGAAATAGCTGCATCTCTATTTTACTCCCAATTGCTGAAACCTGAAAGGTATTTGTTCCACAGATCACACAGCAGTTGCTAAACCTTTGGAAAAGGGATGTATCAAGGAAGGGGAGGAAAATGAAGGGTTTGTTGGTGGTTCTTTCATTGCTTTGTGGGCTGGAGCATGAAACAAGCTAGAAAAATGTTGGTTAGTGTGGGAGAGCAGAGTGATGGTGCCTGTGTGCAGGTGGATGGAAACTCCTTGGGCTGGTGAGCTGCTCAGAAGCCCTGGCCCTCACTGCAGATAAGGGGCTCAGCTATGAAATCTGGAAGGATTTATCATGGGGCCTCTTGGTTCATTAAGGTTTGGGGCAACACCTGATAGATCATGCAAAGTCCCAGCCCAAGCTACCCACAGGCTCCAGGGTCAGGCCAAGAGCTGCAGGGTGAGAGCACCAGGCTGGAGACAAAAGCACCTGGTTCCCTTCTTCCTTTTCTGCTCTCATTTCCTGTAAGAGCCTTGGTTCCCTCTCCTGCACAAGGGTGTTATGACAGTTCTTTTTATGGCTTACTTGGATCTTTGTGAGTGCCTTTTAAGACCCCAAAAGTCTTACAAGAATGTGATGGTGCAGAGAAAACATCCAGATCTTCGGAGGCTGTTTTATGCTCCTCTAAAACCAGAGATTTGGCTATTGATGTCCATATAGCTTGAAGAAATAACATGATAAATTGCATCTAGCTTTGGCAAGAGGGTCTTGGACAGACTGTGGGAGTGGAGGGCCAGCAAATCTGGGCATCAGGCTAATTTCTGTCACCCTTTCCTCAGGCAGTATTGATGCACAATAACTCAGCTGCCAAATAAAGTGATACCATCAGCTTCCAATTCTTCAACTTCTACACCAGAGCCTTTCTTTTGGAAAATAATCCTTCTCCAGCCTTTCATGTCTGGAGCTGGTACCTGCCACCATGCATACAAAATCAGGGCTGGGAGGTGTGCTTTTCAGTCTGAGCTGGCTCTGGATGGAGATGCTGTGAGTTAAAATGGCTTTACAAACCTCTCTTTAATTGCAATGAAAGAAACATCCCTCTGCTTTCCAGCAGAGTCTGTTTTCCAGCTGCATTCTGGGGCTGCCTGTGGGCTCAGAAATGCCTCTTCCCCATCAGAACTGAGAGTTACTGCTCCTTTCCTCTTGTTTTATTTTTCCCATACTCTTCAGAAAAAGGCTGAACGTTTGCCCTCCGTGTTCCTCAGTCCTGCCAGCAAACACCTGTGACTCCTGAGCATTTAAGGACTTTGACAGCCCATGGGAGTTGAATAAGCAGCCTCTTAGATAAGGACTCAGAGATGCAAGGCAGAAAGTCACTGTTGATAAAGTCTCCACGTCTAGCAGGTATTTCTGTGCTGGGAAAACAGCCCTTGGGGGATGGGGGAAATTAGAGATGCCACAGACAAGGGGCCAGGGTCACTGAGCTGCACCTCAACACAGCTGCTTAGAATGAGTGGAGAGAAGATCCCGGCTGCAGCCCTGCTGTTGTCCATCAGGGGATGCTCAGGGGGCATCAAAATGGGAGGAGAAAGGGGATTGTTAATTAAACGTATAAAAACTACCCTCCTCCTGCCTTTCTTCATCAGAGTTGCATTCTAGCACTGAGGAAGTAACTAAATGTCCAGCATCAAATTTGGTAGGTTTGGAGGTTTTTTTTGTACGGGGGTGGTCATGGTGAAAAAAAAGTTACCGAGTCACAAAGTGAGTATGGGGCAGATGCAACCTGTGTGGCTGTCTTCGTTTTTAGAACTTTCCTAAAAGTTTTTCTCACTGCATTGGCAACAAGTCCTCGCCCTTTCCCCCCCACCTCTCTGCCTCCAGGCAGGACCCTGGCTGATATTCAGTTGTGCCCTGCTGAGGCTGGCAAGGGCAGTGTCACTCAGCCCGATGTCCCCAGGCTGGGCTGGGCTGGGCTGGTGAGAAGTGACTGTGGCTGATGTGGGAGCTGTTTGCTCAGCAGCCTGTGAGGAGATTGCTGGAGTTTGCTGCTGGGGTGTGTGGTGATGGCCTCTGCTGTCAGGGACACCCAGGAGCAGCTCTGATCAAGCATCAGCAGATGCTCCACAGGAGATCCATGAAACGGCCAGAGGGGACCTTGGCCCTGGGAGTTCTGGCACAGCTCAAGCACGAAGGATTATGAGCCTGACTTTCTCCATGTTGATCTGGGGATGAACCAGAGCGTTTCAGAGCTCTGCAGATCCAGGCCAAATGAGGAGAATTGGTGGGAAAGGGAGAGCCCACGTGGGGAGTCATCACTTCTGTCAGCTTTGCCCCCTGAGAGACATCTCACTTTCTCAGGAATCCCTTCCTGGTTTGTGTAAGCCTGACAAGCAGCAACTTCTGCTTTACCTGCAGATCCTGACTAGGACAGTCCCTGTCCCATCTCTCTGGAACATTCCAGAGAGCTCCTGTGTAGAACTTGGCCACAGCAAAAATACTGAGCTTGACCTTGAGGTTGGGCAGTGAAATTCTGGTAGAATCCTCCAGTGCTGCACCCTCAGCAGCTGCAGCCCCTTCCCCTTCAAAAGGTCTCCACTCTTCAAAAATACCCCTGGGCAGGAGCTTGTCTCTATCAGTGCTCCACCCAGATCATGAACAGGAAGGGTGATTGAAATTTGAAGGATTAATTTGTTCCCTTTGATCCCCTCAGTGCCAGCACATCTCTGCAAGCCTGGTGTGCCAGGCCTGCTCCAGAGAGTTTAATTGACTGTTGTAATTGCAGGGCTTAATTTTTTTCTGGAGTTTTTCCTCAAGGGACAGATGAGGGTCACAGACTTGGAGGGCATCTCACTCCCCATAAAACTGTGCAAAAAAACTATAAACAGCCAGCCCTAAGGTTTTGCTTCCAGCAGTGCTCTGTAGATTCCCAGACCTCTCTTGCTCTTCAGCCCCCTTCACCCTTGGCCATGTTTTGGCTGGAGGAGGCAGCAGATAAAGCCCTGAAGGCAGCAGCAGAGCTGGGGATGTGTCAGGAGAGATTGGGCTCTCTTGGTGCAGATGGCAATGGAGTGAGATCAGCTGCTGGCAGGAGCTGGGGGGGATGTGTCCAGGAGTCTCTGTCTGATTTTTGTGGCATCTCTTTATTTATTTGTACTTGAAATGTTTTTGCCCTGTTTGTCTGTGGTCCTTTGTGCTCATTTCTGGGGAGCAATGGAACTGTGGGGTGTTCCTGCAGCAGTGGCTATGGATGCAGCTGGTGGCCATATAAGTAGAAAGTATTACCCTTATAAATCATTTCATCACTTTTCCTCCATGAAAAATGATCTGTCTTTATCAGCCCCCAAAAAAACACAGATAGAAAGGACAATTTCTTTCAAACACTGCTCAACATTATCAGATGGATGACACAGAGGTCCCAGCAGGCCTGGCTTTGTCTGGGTTTGTGTCTGTTTTGCTGAAGGCATGGCCATGAGAGCAAAGTTTGTTGAAGCCTTGGGTTACATCATGACAACCAGAATTTGAGTTGACTCTCTTGGGATGACTCTCTCTTGGTGGTGATGGATTTATTCCAGGTTAGAGGAAGTCTCACCATCTCCAACTTCCCCGACATGCCATCAAGACCATTGCCATTTCCAAAATATGTTTTCTGTTCTTTTTGGAGGGAAAAGATAACATTTGTCACTGTTTTGTGTTCCCAATGAGTCCCTTGCTACAAGAACAGGATGGTTGCCCATTGGTGTTCTTTATAATCTGGCAAAACATTACAAAATTCTTAACAGATTCATAAATGTCAGGTTTGTGGCATCATATGTTGTGGTTTTCTACACCAACCTCTTCCTCACGAGTCCTTGAAACTGTAAAAAGAAGGAAGTTTTGGGAATGGCCAATTTGAGCACTGAGTAAAAGCTGGAGCAAAGCTGGAACCTTCAGAGATCTCATCCAAAGGCAAGGATGGATCAGGGCTGGCTTCTTGTTAAGAGATTTCTCCCCAATGGAAAGGACTGGCAAGGCAGAATCATCTTTGCCTTTTCCATCAGGAATGTGCTCTGTCTTATATCTGAGGAGCCAAGGAGTGATTAGGGGGCAGCTGTAATTGCATTTTTGGAATAAGTTCCTGTTCAGATTTAACACCGTGACATTATGCTGTTTATGATGCGTGTAATTAAAACAAAGTAAAAATAACATCTTCTACTCTGCTGTGGCCTGGTCAAGGAGTCAGAAATATGTTGTGCTCCAAGGAAAAGGCTGGAAAAGAGAAGAGGGTGCAAGGGACAAGTGGATTGTTTTGAAAGACAGCTAAAAAAGGAGGAGAAAAGAAGACAATAAAGAAGAAAAAAGCCAGAGGCCATCCATTCACATGCCCAGGCACTCTGTTCATTCCAAGCTTATCACAGTTTCTAGACCCTGGTTTACTCAGTTGCTTTTGTTTGGAGTCCAGCTGCATTTCTGGTGCATGATGGAACCATGTGCTTTTATGGGTCTCCTCAAGCTCTTGCCCTTCTCTGACACACTGCATCACTCGGGGGGTCTGTCTGAGAAGCTGGAGTTGGCAGGAGCAGAGCTGAGCAAACATCTCTCAGCTGGTGGAAGGAATTCCTGGCAACACCTGGCAAGCTGAATCTTATCACACTGACCTGCATACCAGGGACCTTCACCTTGCATTAGCCCTCAAAGCAAAAATGCAGTTTTTTCTAAAATCACACAAACCTCAACTGTGTCCTCCTGCCCAGTCACCAGCCCCTGTTTGTGCCTGGTGCCTGGATTGGCAGGGAATGAATGATGAGATTGATCTGCCCAGGGAGGGATGTCTCACAGGAATTTTCTTGGTTATTTTTATTGGCAAATCTGGTATCATTCTTACCCAGCTCCTGGAGAGAAATGTCCCCCTTTCCACCCCTAACATCCACATTCATGTGCCCAGCTAAGGACTGGTGCTCATTCACACCCTACTCTTGGGCAAACACAGTTTCTAAGATAACATTCAGCTGTCTGGACTACCCAAGACAGGTTTTGATGTGCAGCAAAGGTGATCAGACCTACAAGGTTTGCTGTGCACCCTTGATGTGGCTGGGTGACGGGAATGACCATCCCCTCCACTGTGAGGACACATGGCTCTCTCCCTGGTTGGTGGTGGCACGTGGAAATGGGGAGGAAATGGTCCCTGGCTGGATCAGGAGCTTAAGGGGGAATGTTCTGTGACAGGATCCCAACTCTGGTCTTTACTAAAGACCTCTTTTGGTGATTTCCACTGAAGAAATGTCAATATCATTGAGAATCTGCAGCTTGTTGATGGATGAAAGATTCTTCTGCCGATGCTTGTACTGCAGGACTTTGTTTTCATTGATGAAAATGTGGAAATAGTCCTGGTCAGAGTAGATTTCGACCTGAAAGAGAGACTGTGTTAGGTTCTTGTGGCCTTACTGGACCTTGCTTCCATCATGTCAGGGACCTGCTGGATCTCTCCACTCACTTCAAATCCTGCCAGGGCTGACACACACACACACACACACACACACACACTGCTCACCCCCACTCTGGGCAAAAAGAGGGAATAACTGAGCTTTTCCTTTCATGATAACAAAATTTGGTGATAATGCAAAGCCTACATTGAAAATAAATGCAGCATCTAGGGATTATTGCTGGAGCTCTGCATGCCTGGGCCAGAGTTGGTTTTAATCACCAGGTTATAACAGAATTACTGACAGGACACAAAGACAGAGAGGGGATGTTACTGGGTGTGGTGCTGGCAGGAAAGGCAATGGGGAGCACTCCAATATTGGCTGGGTTATTCCTGTTACACCTCTGGGGTGACACAGGATTACCTGAAAGGGCTCCTTTGCCTCGAAGGGGAAGGTGTTGCAAACCTCTTCCTGCCCCCAGTGGCTGTTGAGGAAGGAGTTGCAGACGATTCTGGAGCTGGAGAAGCGAGGGTTAAAGTGGAGAGCGATTTGGTCTCCAGGATCACAGAGCAAATTAATTTCAAACCTAGAACAGAGGGAAAAGTGATGAAGAGCTGTGAGGGGTGCTGCTGGCCCTTGTGAGCCAGGAGAGCTGTGAGTAGAGTGTGTCCTTACATGCTTGAGCTGGAACTGGTCTCACCCTTGACCACGATGCTCCAGCCAGGGCAGATTCCCTCGGGGTGCAGGGCCTCGAACTGCAGACAGGGAGGAGGACACAGCAAGGTGGCAGAGCTGCACTCTCCCACTCAGTCCTTCAACTTCTTTCTCACCTTTTCATTGCCATCTTCTTTCTCTCCCCTTCCCACACAGACACACTCTCTAACCCTGTCTTTTTCTCACTCCTAAATATTCTCAGGGACTCCAAACTGATAAGAAATCAAGTCTCTATGACATCCAGTTGATGAAGTGGGATTTGCTGTCCCCAAGGTCTTTTGTAAAGAGCTGAGCGGGATCAGAGAGCAAAAATTAAAGAAGATCTTGAATGCTTTCATTGTTGTCAGGACACAAAGATATTCTGCTTCTCTCTGTGCCTGAGCAATACAAAAACCTGAAGCAGAAAACTTTGTGATGCTTTGAAGCAGAGGAGCAGGTGTGAAGTGACATTTAGTCTGAGCTCATCCAGCATTACATGGCTGATCCTTCCCACAAGCTCCTGCCTGATCCTCTGTTCCACGTGCTCTCCCCATCTCCAAGGTTAAACTTGCACAAAATGTTCCCTTTTGAATAATTCATAGTTTTATTAAATAACTCACTTTAATAAGAAGTTCTTGCCATTTCACCCCACTTATTTTTTAGCACTCTAATGATCTTGCATTTCTGAGCATCCCCTCTCACAAACTTATTAGGAAAATTTCCCCAGCCTTGGCATCTCCACTGCCAGTTGTGTGCCTGTTTCTCCTTTCCTATAGCTCAGGACTTCAACTCCCCTCTTTCTTTCTCTGTCATGAGTTCCTATTTCCGATGCATTTTTGGGATACGCATGCTTTTGGGCAGGAGCTGAGACATTTGGGCAGGAGCTGGCCATGGCCAACCTCATACCCTCGTGCCTGGCTATTTTAGGAGGGCAGCTTTGGGACCCCACACATGGTCACTGAAAGGCTCTGACCAGTGCTCACCCCTGTGAGGCACAGACAGCTGCTGGAGCTGACTGAGTTCTGGTTTCAAAGAGCGAGTGGTGATGGCAGCACCCAGGTTCAGCTGGCCCTGACCCTGAGTCTGTCATCATCACACCAACCCCAGCAAGGGACACCACACACACAGGAAAGGGCTGTTCCCCCTTTGCTGCTGGCTGTCCCAGCAGAGATGGAGGGCTGTTGCACTGTCGGACATGAAAGAAACACGCAGACTTTTTAGTAGTAGGTCAGGACTACACCAGGCAGGACCAGAAAAAGGGGCCTGCCTTTTTTTATTTTCTCATTTTTATATCTTAAGACAATCGTGGATTGGTCAATGAGGTTACCACCTCTATAATTTTACGAGATAGTGACATAGTCTATTATCTTTCTCCACCTTAGGAGAAAGGAATGAAAACAATCTAGAAGTTCAAAACAATCTAGGCCAGTTACAAAAACAAGGACTATGTTTATAGAAAATGCATGAGAAATTCTACTACAGAAGTAAAAACATGGAACACTGCAAAAATCAGGGCGACAGAGGGCAACACACAGGTCTTAGCTAAAACCAAGTGAGAATTGTTGTCATTAGGAGAGCATTACCCCAGACCAGTCCTGGTATAACCAAGACAAAAATCTGTCCTATTGTCCATTAACTGAGCACCGTGAACTACAGTTTTGCAGTGGCCTGGACCAGGCTGACACAGGAGCAGCACTGTGAGTAGCACCCCCGTGTTATTCAGGATTTCTACCTGTCCTGCCCTTCTCTGTCACTTTCCTTTATCCCCTGCCTGACCCGTGCTGTCACCCCCACACCCCCGGGCAGTGTCACATCTGTCCCCAGCGCTTACCCGCAGTGCCATCGCTCTCGGCCCCGCGCCGCAGCCCCGCCCGGCTGCGGGACAGAGGGGCCTTTATAGACGCTGCCGGCCGGGATCCCACGTATGCGGGGATTGGCATCAGCAGCGGACTGAGGGTTCCTGTCAGAGCCCCAGGCACGGCCGGGATGGGGAGCAGCAAATCCCGCTGAGCCCGGCGGGGTCAGCCCGTTCACGCGTGCGGGACTAATCCAGCCCCGCTGCCGCCCGCAGCGCTGCGCTCTGGCGTGATGGAACCGCGTGATCCACAGGGGTCAGATGAGTTTGAGGCACGAAGGAAGGATGGGGACTCTCAAAGCTGAGAGAGGTAACCAGGAGTCACATCCACCGCAAGGTCCAGAGAGAAGAGAGGTGACAAAGGAGAAATGGTGCCTCCGACAGGCGCTCAGCTTCACCCTGACCATCGCAGATTGCTTTTGCTCCCTGTTTTCTTTTTTTCTCTCTTCAGCCTGGCCTGAAATGAGCTGATGCCAGCTCTGTCACAGCCGCTTTCCCCCGTCGTGGCGCCCCGGGGCCGGCGAGGCTCGGGATGCTGCTGTGCTGAGCTCAGCACGCCCCGATTCCGCATTTCCCTTCCCTGCCGGGGACAATAGAGGGATTTGGGAGCAGGGTGACTGAGCCTTTGTCCAATATTTCCTGACATGGAAATGCACCGAGAAACGAGCAGCGTTGAAATGAATTTCAGTGATGAGGTGTTTTTACACCGGCAGTCAGCATGTGCTGCTGTGAGGCTGAGCCGGGGAAGGGAGGGATGGTTGTGCATCCCCCTCCTTTCCACAGTGTAAATGTCTTAAAAACGTGAAGCACTGTCCCCATCCCTTCATGCATGGGAGGCTGTGATGGTCCTTGGCTGGTCCTACAGGAATCCATGGTTTTCGTGGTTAAAAACCCCTCAGTGTATAGGCCACAGTGCTGGTGTTATTTAATGTTTGTTTTATTTCCGGCAGATAAGCAGAATGATAACTGCTATCCCAGGCTCTGGTGCCCTTGGCAGACAACTAAAAATGCAATTCAGCAGACATAGAAGCCAAGAGCCTCTCTTGGGGCTGAAAAAGCCGAGACCCAGGCCAGGATTTGCCCATTAGGACTCTCACAAAACTAAACCTTGTGAAGCTGAGCCCTGGTCTCGCTGCTCTGCTCGCAGGCGCTGCGCTGGGCAGCAGGAGCAGAGCTCTGTGCTACAGATGGCAGCATTGGGACGTGCAAGGGAGCCCTGAGCCAGCGGCTGAGGTGCCGAGGTGGCGTTGGAAGGACAGGGACAGGACATCCCACCCGTCACTCCTTGGGTTGCTGAAGGATGATGGACATTGGTGTCTCCAACATGTCCAGCTGCATCTTTTCCTTTCTCATGGCCCGAACCCAACATTGTTTTCACCCCACAAATCATAATTCCCTGCTCGTTTCTGCTGCCTGCAAGGGACTGCAGGGAGAAAGGGCTGCTTTTGAGATACTCACAGTGATGGTGGGCAGAACCAGGCAGAACTGCTGCCATGCGTGTAGGAAAGGAGCAGTCTGCAAGCTAAATAAGTGTGCCAAGTTTATAATAATTATTTTAATGGTATCAGTGGATGGGGGAAGGCTTGGACACTGCAGGACAGGTTGGGTTCAGGCAGGCTCAGGTCCTTCTGAAAGGGTAAATCTGGGTCATCCCAAATCCAGAGGGGTCTCCCAGAGCCCTTTCCCACCAGCCCAAACCAAGGGCTATGATTTCCCAGTGCACACCTCTGTGCAAGGCTTCTCCAGACTTGCTTATCCACTGCCTGGCAGTATTTATACCTCCTCTGCAGCCATTTCAGCTTCTTGAGGGAATTCCTAAAACTCCCCTGTGCAAACAGAGGTCAGTCTGTGCTCCAGTCATGCTGCCTTAGGACTGTGTTACCCCAGGAAGGGTTTGGGACATTGCTTTGCTGGCTCTCCCCCATTCCCTTTCCCTCAGATCTACGGCTCTGCAATAACTCCCTGCTCCTGGTAGTTCTGCTTGGGATCTCTCCCCAGCACTGCTGCCTACAAGGGACTGGCCGTGTCGGTGCCACGCCAGGGCTGGATGGTGTGAATGCTCCTCCAGGCTTAGTGTGGAAGAGAAAAGAGCTATAAAACCTTTGTGAGTTAAACTTTGGTGCCACCGACTGTGGTATCTCTCTTTCTGCAATCTCACCCTGCTGTGCTTTATGGAACTGGCCAGGAGAGGGCTGGAGAGTGCAGGCAAATCCCCGAGATAAATTATAACAAGATTCACACATCGTTCTAACTCTAACTCTCCTCCAGCTCTGGAAGAGTCTGATGCAACACCTGCTGCTGCTCCGGGACAGGGGTCAGTGCTGCAGCCTGCAGCTCCCATCCCTGCTGTAAGGAGACTCCAGGCTCTCTGGCAGGAGCTCCTTGCAGCTGCTCAGCCCAAGCATCCCAAGGCAGCTCATCAGAGAGCACCGAAGGAAAACATCACACCCTGTAAGGTGGCAAGAGAAACAGGGGGAAGCTGACACCCCGGCACACGCTGCTGGGGGCTGGCTGAGCCTCCTGCCCTCACTGCAGTGTCAGCCCTGCTAACGAGAGCAGCCTCGGCTCCGGCAGCTTCTGGGAACGACGTGCTGGTCAGAGTTTCCATTCTTTGGCCTCCTGTTAGCATGTCCCATCATCCTTGCAGTTAGGCACTGGTGCTGGGGAAGGGAAGGGCATGTTCTCTACCCCAGCAGCTGTCTGGGTATGGAATTCTGCTTTTACTCTTGTGGCTGGTAAGAAAAGGAGCCTGGTTCTGTCCTGGACAGTGCCATGAATGAGACTCATTGCAAGTGAAGTCTCTGCCTCATTGCTCTTTCCCCACACTGGTGGAAAGGGGAGGTGATCCCAGCCCTCGACAGGGCCATGAACCCTCAGAAGTGCAACTGAGGCCAAGCCTAGAGCCACTGCTGTCCCCGGCACAGCTCCCGCTCCCCACTCAGGACTTCCGCAGCTTTGAGGAGAGGGATGAAAGGCAAGGGAGTGGAAACACAAAGCATGCCTGGTTTATTTTATTTATGACTGGCCTCTGCTTAAAAGGAAACCAGCATTATCAGTCCCAGCACCACCAGGTCAGATGAGTAAATGAAAGAGGAGGGTTTCGTTTATGATCGGGAGCTCGAGTTTGCTCTTATATGGGCATCCCACCAGGCACTGCCTGCTGCCACCCTGCTGCTGCTCCTGTCAGGGGATGGCCAGGCTCAGCCAGAAGAAGCTGAACCAGGGTCTTCCAGAGGTGAAAGCCTTGAGGCAGAGTGTGGCTGAGATCAGGTTGAACCTACCCCTCTTCTTTGGCCTGGGGCAGCTACATGTGCTACAACACAATGTCCCTGCTGCCAGCACATCCCAGCAGGTCCGTACCCATACCTGCTGCACTGTCACCCTGCCAGGCTTGGTGAACCATGACTGCCCTTTCCTGCTCAGTTCCCCAGGGAGAAGGTGGTAAAACCATGTCAGAGGAGGTCCCTTTGCCCTCACCAGTGACTCCATCTGGACAGGAGTGGTGGGTTTGGGGCATGGCTGGTGCTGGTGCTCACCCATCGCTCCTACTCCGTGAGGTGCAGGCAAAAAGCAAACACACAACCTGGCACAGGCTGCTGTTTAATGCCTGGGGTTTCTAGAGCCAATAGTTGATGATCCGTAAATAATTGCCCTGCTGTATATGCAGGGACCTGATTTATCCTGCTCCTCGATGATACCTTCCAAACTCCTCGGGGAGACATCTGTCTCCCTCTTCCTGGTGATTGATGGAGAAGGAGGAGAGCTGGCACTCAGCCCCGTCGTGCTCCTCAGAGTCAGCTTGTGGGTGTACTGCATGTCCCTCCACGGTGGTCTCTGGCTCAGAGCTACAGCAGTGACAGATCCTCAGGGGGAGGGAAGTTATGTATGAACCCTCTCTGCTCACTTTGATGTTGAATCCCTGGTTCCTGAGGAGCGGCGTCAACATTGTCAGATCCCCCTTCATCCCCCATTGCTAACTCTTGCCAATTCAGAAGTGCTTCCCAGCGACTTCCTAGGTGAGAGGTTTGTCTCTGGGAGCCATTCTTCCTCTGTTTGAGCAGCTCTTATTCCATGCTGAATGATTTACTAACCCCAAAGCAGAGGGGGAGGAGGAGGCACATCACTGGAGGGGCTGCAGCTTGGCCGTGTGCTCCGCTCCTGCACACACAAGTAACAGCACGACCATCTCCTGCTGCTGCTCCCCCTGCAAGCTCCATGCCAGGCCCTTGGCCAGGGAGCCCACGTGGCAACAAGCCTGAGCATGGCACGGGCGGGCCACGCTCCAGGTATCAAAGGCTGAGCTCGTGGCCCGGGGAGCAGCGCGTGGGCTGGAGCCGCAGCCGTGCGCCCGCAGGTGGGATGGGAGAAGGTGCAGAGCAGAGGGAAGCCTGGAGCGCTGGAAAGAGGGAGGGAGGCAATCTGTGAGGTTTTGGGGATGCTCTGGGGTTCAGGGAGCAGCCAGTCACAGGTGTCTCCTGTGTGCTGGAGCGCTTTTGGCTGTTGGCAGGTTTCATGAGGACTTTTTGGGTCTGGGGAACACTGGAATTTGTGTAACTGTGCTTTGACACTGTTTTCTATTGAGATTTATTAACATAAGGAGTCATAGCCAGGTTCTGACATCATAGAAACATTTCCATGCCTATGTTTGATATCCCCATTCCCCCCTGAAAGCAGTTGTTCTGCAGGCTGGATCCTACAGAAGGTCCACTTTGGGGTCAGATGCTGATGGGCACCAAAGGAGGCAGAAAAACTCTAAAAAGAAGAAAACAATGAGACCATCAGTGTCACAAAACTTTCAGCCTCCTCCAGCCAGTTGCTCAGCCCAGCCCTGAGTGACCTTTCCCAGGCACAGAAAAGTGCAAATAATTCTTAGCCAGGAGGAAGATGTGCCAAGGCCAGAGCCAGCACAGCCCCTTCCCAGCAGGCAGCCAGCCCAGGGAGCTCTGTGTGAGAGCCACCATCCATCAGGGTGCCAGAGATGGTGCTGCCTCCAGCCAGGAGGAGCAGTTTTTCCTCCAGGCAGATCTGTGGTGGTCAGTGCTGGGGAACAATGGATGACATTGTACTGGGCTCCTTGAGCTGCTGATGGAAGAGTGAACTCCACCCCAAGGAGACCACCAGGGAGCTTTGAGGGGGTTTGGAGGCATTTATGGGAGGGAAACTCTGGGTTTGGTCAATGTAAACCTTCAGGGACTGAGAGGCTTGCAGCTTTCAGAGCATGTCTTTCCTCCACCTCTGAGTATTTGACCCACTCCTTGCACCACCACTGCTTCCTTCTCTTGGTCCTGTTGCACTGAAGCACCAGCTCATCATCTGCCCTGCTGCATCACAGGGACAGTGACAGCAGCAGAAGGGATGTAGGGTCCACTTCCCATCCCAGCCTCTGGGAGAAGGTGGGATGACACAGGGGTGAGTGGTGGGAAGGACATTTTCAACCTGGCAGGACCTGGCACACATCCAGAGGTACCAGAACCAGCCATACCCCACACATATCTGCTTCAGGCCACCCAGTCAACAAACCCTTGAGCTTGGAGCACTGATCCCCTTCACGTGGGCTCTGACCTTTGCTACTGGTGGCTGAGGAGAAGCACTGGGTGTTGCAGCAACCTACAAGAGGCAGCTGGGGAGGAGGATGCAGCTTTTTGCTATTTCGGAGAGCAGGGAGGAAGAGGAAGGGCTGCTAACAAAGACTGAAACTAGAAAAATGAACGACGGTGACAAAAAAACCTGCTCCTCTTTAGGGAACCAAATGCATTTGTTTCCTGATGTGACCAGGATAGCTCAAAACAAGAAACACACGTTCAAGCTGCTGAGTGGCAGCTCCTCAGCTCCCAGGGTGAGGGTGGGACAGTTTCAGCTGGAGAGGACCAGAGGCCCCACCAGCCCCCTCAGTCCCTGCCCTGCCATGGGGCTGGGAGGAGCCTTTGCCCAAATTCCTCTCTCCTTTGCCTGGCTCCCCTTCATCCTCTTCCCCAGCCCTGTCCAGGAGGAGCTGCCTTGCTGTCACTCCCCAGAGCCAAGGGGAAGCTGAGGAGGTGGTAGCCAATGGTATCACATTTTTTGGAGGTTTTAGGGCTCACAGTGGTGCTGAGGAATGAAGAGGGGGAATCATGGCCTTCCCTATAGCCAGGCTTGCTGCTGCCCATCCTGCTGCTGGCTCCTCTGGAGCTGGAGGAGCAACAAGCCCAGCTCCCCTTCGTGCTCCTCTGCCCCTTCCCACTGTGAGACTCCCTGACCCCACTCCAGCTCCTCATTCACAGACAGTAAAATTGTTCTTCTTGAGACAAACAAGCAGACAGCCCCTGCCCCAGGGAGCCTGTGGTCAAGGCGAGGAGATGCCATGTCATTTGGTTTCTTCTCTACTTTCATTTTGGCTTGTAGACTTGCAGATGGGCTCCAGCCACAAAGTCTGGAGGCAGGCCCAGCTGCCAGCGACTCCTGGCTTGGGTGGAGGCTGAATCCAGGCTGTTGATTTAGTCCCTCTCTATTTCTGGTGCTGGGTTTATACATAATTTCATTCTATATAGTTATGGATAGAACTAAGCAGAGCGTGAGAATTTCAGCAGTGGAGGTGAAGGGATGCTTTATGAATGAAACATTTGTTAGTGCAAAGTTACAGCAAGAGAAAGGGACACAAACAGGCAGGAAGAGCTCAGTGTGGGGGGATGCCACAGGTCCTGCAAGGGGTTTAATCCACAGAAGACTCCACCCAGACCCACCCACGCCTTGGCTGCAGTTTTCCTGCTCATGGAGCAGCTCTGGGAGTTGGGGTTGAATCCCATCTGCATCTCAGTAGCAGCTCAGGAGAAGCCAAGGCACACTCAGGACCTGAGGACAGAGCTGCCGCTCCAGGATGTGCTGGATCCATCCTCCTTGCTCCTGACATGGCTGGCGATGGGTTTCCAACCCCTCAGGGCTGTGGAGCAGGCTCAGAGGGAAATGCCATCTGCTGCAGTCAGGGGCAAAACTCCCACTGAAGGAAAAGGACAAGGACTGCAGGGGTTTGGCCTCCATCTTAAAGAGAGAGCTGTGGTAGCTCTGACCTGCCTCAGCACTTCATCAATCCTGTTTTGTACTTGATGTGGATCGTAGCCTGGGGAGATGTTATCCAGCCATGACTCTGCTCCTCACATCCTCTGCTACTCCTCCTCCTCCTCCTTTAGATCTGTCTGATGGGAGAAATTATCCTGTTTTCTGGAGCTTTTACCAAACTGCAAGGGGTTTTCCAAAACATCTGGAACAGCTCATGGAGCTGGAGTGGAGTGTAACGCTGAGGGTGGAAACAGGGTCATGGAAACGGAGGCACCCTGTTAGATTAATGCTTGGGAGCAGCTCTTGGGACAGGCTGAGTTCAAATCCTCACCCCAATCACAAAGCAAAACAGTTGGCAGAGAGCAGTGAGACCCTCTGGGTGCCTCTGGGGCCTCTGGAGGGGCACCCACCCCTGCCCACCTCAGCACAGGGATGTGGCACCGTGCTCTGCAGGGCAGCATGGGAGTTTGGGTGTCCGAGACCCAAACCCTGCTCCTATATTCATGCTGTGGGAGGAGCTCTAGAAAGAAGCCAGTGTTTTGCAAAGGGCAATGAGGCCCCTTGGGTTATTTGGAAGCTGCCAGCTTGGCATCCATCACTGCTGAAATACTGAGATGGCTCTGAATACAAAGCAACATGTAGTTAATTAAAGGAGGGGTGTAGCTGATGCCAATCCCAGAAAACGATGAAAATAGACCTCTGCTAACTTCTTCATTTCTGGAGGGCTGGGATTTGGACTGATAAGGAGGATCTTGACAGTGCCACAGCCTTGGTTGTGTGGTTTGACTTGGCGTCAGGCTGTGGTTCAAATAGAGCTGGAGCAGAGGCTGCTGCTCAGATAAATTGATAAATTCTAACGATGCAAACCCATCACAGCTCACCCCATGGGAGGACAAACAGGGCTGGGAGGTGCAGCTGCCCTGGGGAACTGTGTGGGGTTCACAGTGGGGTTACCAAGTGATTGGTTCTTGAGCCTCCCCAGTTTTACCTGTTAAGTGGAAAAAAAAACCCCTTCTGGTAATATTTTTAGAGAGCTGCTAAAAAATAAGCCAGATCACTCAGCTTGGTGCAAGCCAGAACTGCCTCTTTTGGTACAACCACAAGGAGATTCTAGGAACAAAAAGGGAAGGTGTGATTTATAGGATGGAACAACCTCTCTCTTGGAAAAGAAAATACGTGAAAGCCATGGCAGAACCATGACTTTTAGCCTTATTTTAGTGGGACAACCTCTAAAAACGTTTCTGTGGACCCTAGGGTAACCCAGGCTCCTGGGGCCAGTCCTCAGATTTGTGATTTTGAAGACCTGCAGTATGTCTGACTGTGTCCCATCAGCTGTGGGGGCAACCATTGTCCTTGGCAGTGGTGGGGTGAGGATGGAGGGGGTATTTCCTGTGGCTGTGACAATGGGGTGAGAGCAGGGAGGGCAATGTCCCCAGTTCTTGGTGGTGTCCCCTTGCCAAGAGGAGGGTGGCACATTGGGAGTGTCCAGGAAAGTGCCCCAGAAGTGATTCAGGGCCTGGAAATGTCACTTATGCAGACAGGGTGGAGAAGTTCAGTTTATTTTGTATAATTTTTTGTTATTTATTTTAGCTCTATATATTGAAAAGTTTTGGCTGATGGATGATGATATCCCTAAATATCAGGACTGAGACAGGAGAGGGTTTCCTGGGCCAACAGGAAAAGCAGGATAAGATCAAATGAATGAATACAAAAGGGCATAACTTTGGGCTGGAATGAACACTAAGGACATCTGAAAAATCTAAATGGAGACTGGAACACCCCATCCCCCTGCACTGACTGCCATGAAATCTTTAACTTCTGCAGAGAATTTTTGGGAGTTCAGAGTGAGGGATTCTTGCATGCTGTGGCTGTGCCTCCACCTGCCAGCCCACAACAGGCTGGCAGGTTTTAAACCCAGATTTAAACACTGATGGCCTCAGGCTTTCCTATCCAGGCAAGAAAACAAGCTGTGAAAAAGTAAACATGTCACTGAGGTATTTTCCTTTCAGATGGGTTGATCTTTCCGAGCTCAGAGAAAGGACACAAGGAAGCTGCTGTCAGACATGAGGATACCAGCCTTGACTTCACAAATATTTGAATAATATTTGCTGAACTTCATGTGTTATTCCAGAAGAAATTTAAAAAAAAAAAAAAAAAGAAAGAAAGAAAGAAAAAAAAAAAAGAAAGGAAGAGGAAAGGTTTCACTGGACTCTGCAGATGTGATTTCCTCAGGTAACCTCAGTGCTCAACCCAGGCTCAGCAGCTGCCGTCACCACCGGCTGCACTCGTCCCAGCATGCCTGGATGGAATCCTTGTGGGATCAAAAGCTCCAACAGGGGTGGTGACCCATGGGACAGCACCAGCAGACCCTGCCCCATGTCCCTCACACCCCACAGACACCCATGGAACGCTGCCACAGGGATGGGCGCCGCCCCTGGCTCGGGGCACAGACGGGACATTGTTGATGCAGGACCTCCCTCAAGTGCCTTTGCTGTTGAGCTCCCTCTGCGGTTTCCTGTGTTTGAACCCCTTATCACAGCCCTGCCGCCAGAATATGTGCTCGGGAGGGTGAGTTTTATGGGTTGATAAGGTTTTATTGCAGCCAGACTTACTGATGGATGTCTGAAATGAAGAGGTGGGGATCCTGCGGAGACAGGCTCTAGGCAGCTCCAATTTCCCCTAAACTCAGTACTCTGGACACAGGTTTTAAGCAAACCCAGGCAGTTGTGAGCCCAGCTCAGGCATAACTGGGAAGGTTCATGTCAGAGAGCTCCAGGACAGCTGCAGTTTGTACCAAAGAATTTGGTTTCATTGAAATATTCATTTCCATCCCCTGGCAAGAGGAAGCAGCCACAGGGATGTGGTGTCTGCAGCACCCTGTCCACACCTCGGCCCCATAACACACCTCAGGACCCCTCAGAACAGTGAGGGCTCCCCACTGCATCCCACTAGGCCATCCCACTGGGTATGGAGTGATTTGCACCCTCTTCTGCCTCAGTTTCCCTCTCCACTCCACACACCTCTATCACATACCTTCCCTCCAAGTTCTTCTCTTGGCAGCAGTTTGCATTTAACTTTTTCTCTTCCTTAGCATCAGATTAGAAATAAATTAAACTGGCCAGTAATGACTTTGCCAGGTGCTGACTCCTTCTGCACTTCAGCTCTGCGTGTGCCTTTGTGTGCGTGTGTGTCCAAGTGACAAACAATGATTAAAGAGCCTTTATTAGTCCCATGACTGAGCTATTATAGGAAAAACCTGTGTCCTTCCTGCCAGTGGCCAGCACAGGGGAACAGGTCTCTATGAGTGCTCTGCCCCTGCTCTTGTGCACAGGACAATGCTGTGGCCACCTTAGAGGGTTTTCTGATCCCTTTTACCCCAATGAATAGATAGGGAACATCATGTCAGACATAAAGATGGTTGTGTGTGGTCTCTCCAAGCTGTTTGTGGTCCCACGTGTCTGCTCCCAGCAGGAGTGGCTGTTCCTGGGTGCTGCAGGGGACTGGGGGCTCTCACCATCCAATTCTCTCCCATGAGCTGGTGATTTAACCTGCCCCTGCTCATGGGGGTCCATCCAAGGACACAGGGTGATGCGGAGGCTGCACTTCTTGGGAAAGGCTTTGTTTGCAAAGACTTGAACCAATCTTCCCCTAAATCCATGCTGTGACCTGACCTTCAGCACAGAAATCCTAAAAGCACTGCCAGGGAGCTTGATTCATATTTATTTCCAATAGAAGAATTACCTTCTTATAAACTTCACCTTGGTCTTACCCAACCAAACACACGAAAACCTTTCCAGAATATGTCTCCTGCTCCTGAGATGGCAGATACCAGGACATTCCCCTGGCTGCAGGCTGAATTGCAGGGCATAAACAAACATCTTTAGGAGAGATATTGTCAGACACTGGCTGTGGCTGTGGCTGTGGCTGTGGCTGTGCTGTCAGCATCCCTTGGCTCCAGGGATGTGTGACTGTCCTGGACCCACCACTGTGGAAATGAATTAGGGACTTCTGGGACCTGGGATGTGCTGTGAGAGCAGCAGGTCACAAAAACAAAGCAGCCCAAAGTTGCTGTTGCTGTCTCTGCAAGAAGGGACCAATTATTTCAAGTATTCTGGGCCAACAGATACAAACTGTGGCCGGACACAGAGCCTGCCCTGTGGATGTAAATCTGTCACGACTCCAAGTGATGAGGAAAGGGCTGATTTTTACATTTTGGTTGAGAGCTCTTCCCAGCACAGGGCTTTAAGCTGGTGGCTCTTCCAGCCCCACCACATCTCAGCAGAGTGATGGGGCTCAGCAGAGCGATGCTCTGCACTTCTGCCACGCTGCAGCCGGCCAGGGGACACTGCAGAGGAAATTTCAGGGAGCAACTCAAATATTGCAGTAAAGAGAGCAAACAGAGCAAGATATTTTCTTTTCTCCCCCGTACCTCCACTGCCGGGGCATCCCTTCAGAAGCTCCATTAATGCTGGAGGAGGCAGAAGGCAAACATCGGGAGTGGGTTGCCCTTTCCCCTGGACCTGCCGCCTCTGAATCACGCTGGGCTTGCAGCGCTTCCTGCAAATGCCCCCCTGGGCCAGCCGGCCCATCCCGCCCTCCCGCAGGAGCCGGCACTGCCATCCCCGCTCGCATACAAAGGAGGTTGCATCATAACTGCTTTTTAAGCTCTGAGGCTTTTGAAGTCAAAGCCAAAGTTTGTTTTTACGCCTGATTCGAGCCAAATCCCTTGTTCCGATGTTTACGAGAGTCTCTTTGGTTAGCAGGAGCTCACCTCACCTTTGTAACAGTCGAGTTATCTCAGCAATGTTTGTCCAGACTGGGAAGAATCTGGGCTCTTGAAGAACTGAAAATCAAAGGAATCTGGGCTCTAGGAGGACTGAAATCAACGTCATGAGAGACACCAAACAACAGCTCTACTGGAAGAGTTCCAGCTCTCTCTTCAGCTGTGGCTGAGATTATCAGGATTCCCTAGGGGGGAAGACTCATATTTTGAGGATCGACATCCTTTAGAGACAACAGGGAGAACCTCAAAAACAGGGCCTTGAAGTCCACAGGGTAGGGATGGAGTCAGCTGCACCACTGCTCACCCCACATCCACAGCACAGGAAAAAGATGCTCTAAACTGGTGGCAGGGACCCCCAGCATTCCCAGGAGCAGTGGGTTTGAGCAGGGAGTGACTGCTCCTCACTTCTGGGCTCATTTTGGAACTGTGTAACCACTGTGACAGCTCTGGCTATGGCACCTCTCTTGCTGGCAGCATCAGGGCACTCCCAGGATCCCTGAGTGTTCCCTGCTGAATATTTGCAGGGCAGCAGTTTACAGACACCACCCTGGCCGTTCACAGCATCCCGGTTTTCCCCAAAATCAACCAGTCTGCTTGGAATATACCTCCCGACCGAAGGGCTGGGGCTGAGCTGGCAGCAGAGGGAACCACCACCCCCAGCAGGAGAGCAGGGAATGGGCTGAGTAACCTCAACCCAAATACCTCACCCCGGGCATGGAGCAAAAGGAGGCGTTCCGGGGAAATCTGGGCCGGCGGATGAAAGCCGAGTGGTTAATGCAGCGTCTTCTCCGAGCCGATTTTCCAGTCGCGGCTTGCACGGGCCTCCTTGCGGACATCTGGCAGATGGGCCAGGAGAGGAATGTAATGAGTTGTGCAGATGGGAGGTGCCGCGCTCAGGTTGCAGCCGTGGGGCAGGGAGTCAGTGTTTTGTTTATAAACACAGGCAGGATGATTAAGATAAGAAGGAGATGGTAATTAAATTAAATTAAGGCTCTGGAAGTCGTTAGATGAGCCTGAAAACATCAGCCGTCACTTGAATTCCTAGTTCTGCAAAACAGGGGCTCGCTGTGATGGAGCATCAGAGGATGATGGGGGACCAGGGGGCTTTTTCTTTCTTTCATCAGCTCAGTGGGGAAGAGATGGACACAGTTATATCCAAACAGGGCAGACAGGGGGGAGTCAGGTAAAAATGAAACACCAGAGCATCAGGGGAGGAAGGGAAAGTCCACAAAGGTTCTTCCCGTTCCCCTGAGAAAAGCATTCCCAAAGCAGGAATGGGGAACTGAGGCACTGTGGGATGAAGGGACAAGGTTCCCACCAGAAATTTGGTACAGATGGTGCAAAGAGGGGAGTTTTGCAGAAGTCAGTTGGGTTGTAAATGCCCCTTCACATCCAGAGCATCTCTGCAGATGGTTGGAAGCCTCTTGGTGAGAAGTGGGAAGCAATCAGATGAGTGAGGAGAGCAGATCAGGAAAGGCAGCCCTGACCCAAACTGCCTGGGAGGTTTTTCTTGGCCGAGGGAGTGGCAAAACCTGTCACCCACTGACTGGGGGGATAGGACAAGTTTGGAGAAAAATTAATGAGGAAGTGTGACAGCTGAGGTGCAGGTTTTGGATGGATTTATGAATCCAAGGTGGGAGCTGCAGCTGTACCTGCGTCAGCTATGAGAAAATGATGCTCAGAGCCTGACAAACCCACCCAGTACTGGGGGCTTGTGGCTTCTCTTCCCAGGGCTGCTGGTTTGCTGAGAGATCCTGTGCCTGTTTATTTTTCTTTCCTGCTTGCAGTGGCCCTGATACACCTCCAAGCCTTAAATGCTTTCCCTGCTGCCCACATGGGGTAAATTGGTCCTGGGAGCTTTCGTACCTCTTTGGGAAGAGGGAATGGGCTGGGAAGGTCCGGATGCTGCAAGGCAGGCGGGATGGGGGGATGAGGCATCTCAGGAGAAGGATGTTTCATCAACATCTGTGACCCAGAGACTCAGGTCTGCTGCTGTCTTAGCTTGGGAAGCTGGCCCCAGAGTACATGATGCAGAGACATGTGCTTTTTAGCTCAGGAGGTCTCTCAGCCTGCTCTCCTGGTGCCAGCCCTTTGCAAAGGGCTATTGGGATGCATGGAGGAAATACCAACAGCCCTTGCAGCATTAATCATGGCCAGGATGATGAATGCAAATAAAAACTCCCTTGGTTGGATCCTTGGAGAGGGGGAGAGGCCCTTTTCCCACCAAGTGTTTGCAGGGTGGTGGTTGACCAAGGCTGGGCTGAGGGAAAGGTTCTCTCTCATGCAGGTGTCAAGGGAAGAGCAGGTAACTTAGTGGTGGCTGCATGTTTCTGATTAGGGAAGTAAGGATCCATGGCAGCCCTGAGGCAGAGCACCCTGCTGACAGCCAGAGCACAACGCACTCTCTAATCTTAGCCCAGGACCCTGGGAAACCATCGGCTCACACCCCTGTCAGAGCCTGGCTGGGCATCAGGAGCTGCAGGAAGGTGACAGCTTGGTGTGATGCTGATGGAAAGGGGGGGACCACCCTGGTGAAGAGGCTGGAACAGCTGGAAGGATGTGTAACAGCTTTTAGGGATGAAGGTGTTGTTGCAGCCCCGCCAATGTGGGCAGGTACATCCCACGGGGCAGCCAATGCACTCCCACAGTGGGTTCACTGGTTTGCACTGACAAATCCTCTCCTCTTTGCCCAACAGCCCCCACAAGGCCTTTTCCCTTCCCTCGGGGCTGTGGGGAGCAGGCTGGCAGTTGGAAGGGACGGGAGCCCTGGAGTGCTCGGGCTCAGGGCCAGCATTCCTGGCGCTGCTCCGCAAACAGCGCGCGTTTGTTCAGGCTGCTCGCAGTGACCGGGCACGAGCGTGCCAGGGCTTAGGGAGGCACTGCCCAGGGCTGAATCTGGCTCCTGGCACGGGCCAAGTGTGCAGTGGGAGCTCAGCATTCCCTGAGGAGCAGGAGGCACGGATCCATGGCTTCAGGTGTGCTCTGAGCCACGACCACTGTTCCCTGCCACCCATTCCTGGCCAGTGGGACACACCAAAGGAGGTTTCACCCACACAGTTCTGTCCTGCTGGGGTTCCCAGGGCAGGCTGAGCTCCCCGAGGGAGAAGTTGATTTTCCAACCACTGTTTGGGCCTTTGGGGGGAGTATGTGTTGGCTTTTGTCCTGCTGATCTCCCCAATTAGTCTCCCATCTCCTTTTCTCCTCTTCAAAGCACTAAGCACCGTTAATCTGTTTGGGGGATTAATGCCAGGCTGAGCTGGGGAGGATGGCCCTGGCCCTCTCACACACACGGCCCTGCACACTAATAGTTTTTGCTACCCTGTCACAGCTGTTAAGGCTACAAAAGCCCAGAGTAATGTGATCTCCCAGGGCCCTTGTCCACAGAGGCCCAGGCACCCTGGACCCTTTTGAAGGCAGGAATGTGGCTGAGCATGACCAAGTTTGTCCCAGTGATGGCCTCCTGCTCTCCTTCCCGACCATCCAAGCAGGAGTTAACAATGCATGAAGAATTGGATCAGCCTCTGGGACAGCCAGCCCCAGTGTCCCCCCTCTACCCTCCCAGCTCCCACCAGCACTGAGTGTCTCAAGTTCAGGGGTGAGTGGCCCAAGACCCAGGAGAGTGTGCTGCAGGCACTGATGGGCACAGAAAGGTTTAAACCAAATTTAGGACAATAAGGTTGGCATAAATTCCAGTACTTGCCCATGATTGTTTTCTCAGGACACAATGAGTTGGACACACGCTGGAGAAGAGGCCTGACATGTGCCACGGAAAATGGACCAGGTTGCTTGGGCATGCAAAATGTATCCCTGTGCATCACTTACCACCACCCAGGGACTTCTCCAGGCCCTTAAAGGAGATGGGCAATGGCCACATACGATACAGGGGGGGGTTGGTTGCTCTGTGGGTTGTGGGAGCCTTGCTCCAGGTCTGAATGTCCTTTTCCCTTACCTCATGGCAAGGGTTAGAGAAGAGTGCTTGCTCTGAGTGCCCTCCCTGGTACCCAGGGCTGGGGTGCTGTGCCCCACCAGGAGGGAGCTCAGCTGTTGTTTGAGCACTGTCTGCTGGAGACACTCCAGTCTGGATTTCAAAGCAGCTGCCGGCTCTTTCCTTGGATCTGAGGTGGCTCAGAGGGATTGGGCAGCTTTGTAATTTGAAACAATGGGGTTGGGGGGGGGACTCTGCTGCCAGCAGCCCCAGCCATACAAGGAAAGAGGATCCCACTGTGTGCACAGCCCTGCATTCCCCATCCTCCCCCTGCCCCAGCCTGGGACAGGCAGCCCCAAAGCACCCGATGGCAGAGGCCAGAGGACACTGAGATGGGCATCAGGCACAGCTGGGTCCTGTCCCTCCTCATGCTGTCACAGGTTGGGTTTGGGTTTCTCTCCCTCTTGTTTTCTACACGGTGTTGAAACCCTACGCCAGGGTGGGAGATGCTCGGGGGAATTTGCAATGGCAGATGGTGGGGAAAAGAGAAAAGGACAGAGCTCACTGCCTGTGAGCACGGGAACACAACACCCCGGGAGGGAGTGTGGAGTGCACAGCCAAAGGTGGCCAGCCTGCAATGAAAGCTTTCAATGCACAGGGCTCTCCTGCCTTCCCTGCACACACACACCTGCAGGCCAGGAACAATCCCGCTCCGGATGCCTTCTTCCTTTCTTTCTTTTTCTTGCTTCTGCTCTCTTCTCCCTTTAAAACAAAGATGTTTCTCCAGATGCACTGGTCCCCATCCAACAGATCCCTTTGTCTTGTCGCTTTGAATTATATTTTCTTTGTCTGCATTCGCCATCCTCCCAGGCTCAGCACTGGATGTCTCATTAGGAGGGAGATTCTGGTCAGCGGTGCCAAAACTGCTCGCAATGCTGACGCAGAGGGATCCTTACTGGAGTGAAGATGCTAAAAGCTAAATCTCAGCCAAGGGAAGACTGTAGAATGAAGTCAGAGTGGAGAGATGCCCAAAGGGAATTAGGAAACTTTGGGATGATTTTAGGATTATAAAAGGGATGAAGAAAAATTACAGGAGCAGAGCCAAAAGACTTCTCACCCCAAGCATATCATTTCCCGTGCCAAGTGTGGCACAGTCCCCCAGCCCTGTCGGGCCATGTGACACTTCTGTGGATGTTGTCCCCAGGGAGAGGCACAAGGGCTGCTCTGGCACAGGCCACACGCAGCCCTGGGTGATGACAGCTCCTGCTGTCCCCTGCTCCAGGGCAGAGCCGAGTCAACAGCCCTGGGTGGGATGCCCTGAGCTGCCAGGCAGGCGGGTCCCACTCAGCAGCCCAGCTGTGTGGTGACTTTACTGCAGACCTCAAAGGGCATTTGGGTGCTCAAACCCACACTCATTCCTTCCAACTGGCTCGATCTGGACTAGAAAAAGGAATGAGCTCTCCCCACAGGCCTGCCCTCACTTAACTTTGCAAGAGGAAATTTTCTCCCGAGCTCCAGGGATTGCAGGACATTTTTGATGTGGGGGAGATATGGAAAGCAAACCTGACCTTTTCAACCAGAGAAAGGCTGTTTCCCCACAAGTCTGTGTCGCAAAAAATGTCGGGTTTTATTTTCCTCCCAATGCTGCACTGAAAACAAACATCCAAACCTCAGACTTTGCTACAAAGCACGATTGTCTCTCAAAACCAGCTCCTACCCATTTCTACCCAGCCCTGCCTCCCTGTGCTGCTCCTGCCTCTCTGCAGGCTCAGGGAGAGTGGTGGGCTCAGCCTGGGAAGTTATTTTGTTCCCACCAAACACCTTGGCTAGCATGGAGTTCTTTTATTGCCGGGATGTCATTCACACTGTGCTTGTTTAACACACATACCAGCTGCCTCTTTTCATGCTACTGGTCTGAGAACAAGGCCTGAGCTCTTCCCAAGTTCACACGCAGGATGATGGGCTCATTTGGGGACGTGGGATGTAAATCCCCTTGAACACTGCATATATTTGCATCTGCATCTGATTTTATCTCCTCTCTCACATTGCAAGATCCCCCTGCCCTGTCACGTTGGGGAAATGCAATGCGTCCCTCACAGGTTGAGTTTGGGATTCTTTTTTTGCTCTTGGTTTACTTTTCATTGACTTTTAGGGTCCTATGATGACCAAACAAGGACTTGTTTCCCTCAAACAGCATGACTGCTGCTCAGCCACCATGTGGCCCCCAAACCAGCATCATCTGGAGTGGCACCACCTCCTCAGGCAGCCCCAGAGTGGCACATGCATGGAGCAAGCCCTTCCTCAGCCACTGTGACTGTTTTCCCACTTTAGGACATAACAGAAGATCCTTTCAACAACATTTCCTTTGAAAAATAATCCATCTAGATCTGTTTTTGGAAAGTGCTCCATGCTCTGCACAGGAAGAAGTTAATTACTGTCCGGGGGGTGAGGGCGTGTGTTCTCAAATGTTTTAAATGTTTAATTTTCTTGAAAGAAAAACCATCTCTGATCTCTGTTGGATCCTCTCCCTGTTTATACAGAGGGTTTCTATTAGCAGGGCCAACAGTACATCCCTGGCTGCCACGTCCGTGTCCTTTTCTTCTTCCCTCAAAACAGGAACCCCTCCCAAGGGGGTGTGTCCCACCTCTCGTGCACCTCTCTCCAGGGAGCGGGGAGGGCCCGAGCAGTCCTGGCAGTGTCTGCTCCAAGGACTGCTCCATCCAGACCCTGAGCTGTGCTGGAATAGTCTCTCACTGATGCAACTTTTCCTTTCCTGCCCATTTCCCAGGAAGATGTGGAAACAGTGAGGTGGGTGACCCCCCGTCAGAGCCCCTTTCAGCGAGGAGGATCAGAATGGCACTGAGACCTTTGGGTGGGCTCAAACCAAGCCCTGCTCACGTCAGCTGGGGATGGGCCTTGATGATGAGGCATCCACAGCTATTTCAGATGAGATTTTCAGGCATCCCTGTCTCCCCATCATAGAATAGTGTTTACAGTAAGGACATCGGTAGCTTTGCTTAGTCCCAACCTACTCCAATGGAACTTGGGGTCTCTCCTACATCCCTTTTGCACCATGAATGGGCACAGGCTCCCAGGCCCACCCAGATGATCCCAGCTGAGGTCCTTTATGAGGTGCTGTGCACCCTGGTGTGGAGGCCCTGGAGAGATGGGCTCTGTGGTGGGACAGCCCTGAATGCCTGGCCATGCATCCCCTGCCAGGACACCCAGAGCTGCCCACTCCCGTGGAGAATTGATTTCCTTTTATTATTGCTGCTTGTCTCAGCCCTGCTGGTGCTGCCTCCAGGGCATTGTCAGGGGTACTAATTTAATGCTGATGAGAGGATAATGAGAATGACCAGCAGTGTGGTAATACCCTTTTGATTTTTAATTTATTGTGGTAAGGAAGAGGTGACTAAGAGGAAGGGCTGGGGACAGCGGTCAGGGTGACCTAAGTGTGCATGCTGTGACATTTCCAGGTTGTGCTGGAGACCGAAGTGGGCAAACCCTGCAGGGCCTCTGGATTTCAGAGGTTGTTCCATAAAGATCTCAGGGCTGGGGCTGTCACCTTCTGGAAAGATCCACCACATGAACCATTGTGTGGGGTGGATGATGTTCTCAGGATCTGATATAATTCCAGAACCTCTAGGCTGGTGTTACAAGAGGGGGGTCCTATGGGAGAGCAGGTGGACAGGGTTTGCTCTTCATCCTTGTGTGGGGACATGGAGGGGATTTGTTGTGGGGCTGCTGAGAAATGAAGAAGGACTTTGGTGCTTGGCTGTGGGGCCTGAGCAGGGGGGACATTGGACAGGCTGAGGTGAACAAGTGGGACCCTGAAGGCTCTGTGTGTGGGTCTCATGATTCCATCTCCTGGGATGACTTCAAACCTCTCCCAGCCTTAATTGTCAACTATCAAATTCCTCTGGAGCCCCTCTCCCAGAGCAACTGGTCTCTCACACCCATGGATTGTGTGCTCAAGTATCCTGCAGCAACCAAAAATGCACAGCACCCCTCCTGCAGCAGGCTGGTGCACAGTGCAGCTCTGTGAGCTGAGGAACAGCCTCAAACTGCTCCTCCCAGCTGCCCTTCAACAATGTCATCCATATTTTGGGCTCCAAACATCCACCTGTGTTCAGGATAAGCCAGGCTCAGTTTGCAGCAGGCAAACCAGGCCGGTGACCAGGCTGCATCTGTGTCCCATCACAAGTGTGTGGATGGCAAAGAAGGCAGCAGTGCTCAGGGGGGAGAAATGGGGGATGGAGAGGATGGGAGGGAGAGGAGGCCACGCTGGGAAGGCTGTGGGGGCTGCGTGTGCATCCGGCCAAGCCCACATGCTGCTCCTCGCACTGAGAACGGCTGTGGCTGGAGGAAGGGGCTGCCTGGGGAGCGCTCAGCCTCGCCTCTGCCAGGTCAGGGCTCCTCACAGCTTTATTTTGGCTGTGGGGGCGGCAGCGGTGCTTTGCGGCGAGCTGCTGGGTGGCTGGCGAGGCTGGAGGAGCACCAGAATGACTTTAGTTTGGAAATATGTCCCTGTGGAGCACTCAGTGTCCCTTGGCTATCCCAGCCCAGAGCCGGCCGAGCCTCTGGGACCTGCTCTGCTCGCGGTTGTACTCGCCCTGTCTCTTATCGCTCTGCTGGGAACAGAGCTGGCGAGGAAGGCAGCCAAGCCCGCGCACGCTTGTGCTCCCTTTGGCACGCCCGAGCCCAATCCTGGTTTCTTTCTTCCTTTCTTTTTCCTTTCTTTTGTCTTTCTTTCCCGGGCATGTTTTTCAGGTTGATAGCGTGGCAGAGAGGATGGAAACGTGGTGGGGCTTTGGCCAGGATTGTGGAGGGGAAAGAGTGCAGTGGTGCTTGGCAGCACCGTGTCTGCTGTCGGGCCAGCCCGGTGCCAGGCAGGAAAGGGCGTCCCCAGCCCTGCTTGGAGCCGGACGAGGAAAGGAAAGGGATGGGGACAGAAAGGGCAGAGTGGCGCCCGGGGAGGGGTCACACCAAGTGGGACAGTGCCCAGCTCCCCCCGGGCAGGTTGTGCCCCTCAGCCTCACCGCAGGCTGGAGAGCAGGGCTGGGGGGACAACGCGCTGTTGAATCTGGCCCAGAATAAACAACCTTCTGCTGCTGGAGAAAACAGCTGGCCTGTTTTCCAGGCGGACCGGGAAATGGTGGAGCCTTTTTCCTCTGGCCCTGCTCCAACAGGGAGTTGCAGCAGCATTAACCCACTCTGGCTAGATGGGAGCGGGGACCGTGTCCCAAGACTGGTGCTGGTTCCTCAGGGATGGGACAGGGCTTCTCCCATTTGCTTTGTGCTTTGGCACTGTCACCATTTTTCCTGCTCTTACCATGTTGACCATGGGTCTCCTTGGATGCTGTTGAATAGGAACCCTCTGCCTCAAGTCCTGCTGCTCTCTGGAGGTGCTGGGGACCTGCTGGAAGAGTGAATGGAGCTGGAGATGGGTCTGGATGTTCTCACTCAGCTTCCCACACACCAGGGGTGAGGTGATATTGCAAACCATGGGGTGGAAGGACAGCAAAGAGCAACCCACGCTTTCATGAGAGACTTATCTTCAAGGAAGACACCCAAAGAACCACCAAGTCCATCACTTAATAGAATTATTGTTGCCAAAACCAGAGATTTCCCTTCCCTAGAGTACATGGCAGCCCCGTGAAGTCCCCATGTGTTTGCATTTTGCAGCAGAGCTGAGTTTAGCACAGACATGTGAGCGAATTGGCCGCAGACCCCCAGGAGTCAGCCATAGGATGCCTCCCCACGGGAGGACCAACTTAGCGTAAATATTTAATAGCTCCAGTAAATATTTAACTTCTCTGACATGAGCGAGGATGGAAAAAACAGACCCTGGCGGGCAACCTCGCAAAGCCCCTGGGTGAGAGGCTTTGGAGTGCTCTTCCCAACTCCGAGCCTACTGTATGGGCTTCTAGGCAGGACCTGGCTCTCATTAGATGTATGTGCAGAGCCTAACACAGGGAGGCTGGGATCTGGAATCAGACCATTACAAAAATAGCATGCCCTTTGCATGAGTCAAGAAACACCCGCTCCCAATTAAATGGGAACGCCATCCATCTGAGGTTCGGAGCGGCACTCGGCTGGCTCGTGCTCAGCATTGTGATCATCTCTTTGGGCATTTCCAGCTTGAGACAGCGTTCCTGGGAGGACAGGTTTTTTTTTTAAAGGATGGGCACAAGTCGTGCAGCAGAGGAAATTCTGCTCTTCTTTGCTCTTGAGGCTGCTCAATGCAGACATCAACAATCACAGAGGGATTTTTGCCCTCCCCATCTGTGGATGGCACACGGTGATTGTGGTCAATGCAAAATGCTACCTCTCTACTGAGGGATCAGGAATGCCTAGAGGAAAAGGAGACCTGCACACCCTTGCTCTGGACCCATTCAAGCCAACCCTCTCCTCTGACACTCTGAACCTCAAAATTTGGTTTTCAGCATCATTTCCTCTCTTTTTAGTTGAAACGCCACTGGCTGAGGGGATGTCCTACACATGCAAGACGCTAGAAAGCCCTTGTTCCGTGTATCCAGCTGCCTCAGTACAGTGGTCTGGGATTTCAGGAGCTGGCAAGTGGTCACAGAGCCCTGTCACAGCCTGTTTTCTTTTGAAGAGCCAGTTTTGCACAGTGAGACCTAGAAACGCTGCCATCTGGTCGGATGTCTCTGCGCTAATATTAGTGCAGCTAAATATTTGCATGTGGGCCTCTTTTAGCACTGGGACTCCCAGAGGAATACAGGCCACGTTTCTGGGGTTTTTAATAGAAAGCAAGAGAGGCCATGAAGTCAAAGGAAGAAAAGGTGTCAGGAAACACCAGGTCAATGCAATGGGGCACTCCAGCATGGAGAGGAGTCCTCCAAAGGCTCTGTGTGACCAGTTCCAAGTGATGCCACGGGACTGGTGTGGTGCCACGTGGGCCCAGGCTTGGATGAAGCTCTGCCTCGTGTAAGGGAGGAAGCCTGACAGGTCAGCAAAGCTAAAACCACTCAGACTCATCCTTCCCGAGACACATCAGCCGATACTGGTTCTCTGAACTGTGGTTTCCTGATGCAGCTGTTTGATAAATATTTATCTCTGCTCTATTGCAAAGCAATTAGGACAGCCTCAGAAGTGGGTTTACTCAAGAGGCACCACAAAAATAAGACAATTTGGATAATGAATGTATCTATTTATTTTCCATTCATAAGGGCTCTCCTGGAAGCTCCTGCGGAAGCAGGCGTTTCCCAAAGCTTTGTGTGTCTGTACGATGCTGCACAAAGGTTAAAATTCACAGCTCTGTTGGCACTCACCTCATACTGGTTTTACCCCAGTGTCCACACACTAAAGCTGCCAGCTTGCACCAGTATAAGGGAGAGCTGGACAGGCTTTTTTCAGCCCACTGGCTGTAATTTGGGAAGCTCCAGTGTCCACGTGTTCATCTCCCTGTGTAGGCTGTTGGGTAGTGCTGCTGATGAACACCCACTGACAGCAATCAGGCTGTGAGGGCTTGGTTTGTGCTGCTGAAAAGGATGTGTTGCTGCCCCAGGACCAGGTCTGGGAGTCTTGATGGGGTGCTTGGTCATGGGGAGAACAGTGGGGGGATGTAGTCTCCAAATCAAGCTGTGAGCTCATGAAAGAGATGGGTTTTAGTTTCCTGCTTTAAGTTCGTTTTTATCTTCCTTCTTTCAACTTTGCCCAGGACAGAGAAGGTGCTGGGGCCACTCCCAGCCTGCAAATCCCTGTGGCAGGTTATACTGACTGCTGTGGGGTCAAATCAGGGGTCAAGCCCCAATTTCCTGCTTATGCCTACCAGGAGCCTTATCTCATTCCAGTCCCAGGCCACTGCTGCAGGGTTGCACCAGGACATTCCTCAAGTCCTGCTGTCAAACCTGGCTGTATTGCACCCATTCCTGAGGATCAGGCATATTGTCCCATCCCTGGAGGAAGTGTGGACAGACCAAGGGGTTGGCACATCCTTCGTGGAGGGATTGAAGGGTTTGCACAACCTTTGTGGAGGAATCAAGGGTGCTGCTGGCAGAAAAAGGAGCTGGTTTTATGGACTTGTAGCACAAACCAAGCGAATCCTCCACGTGTCATGGCCAGAAGATTAACTGGGGCCCAACTCTGGGAGGGCAACAAAGGGACAGAAGAGGTTCCTTTGTTGGATTTGGGAAGGGGCAGCCACTGCACTCTCCTTTGTGGAGTTGCCGCCTCTTGCTTTGCTTTCTTCCCCTCTCCCTTCAACAGGTTGCTCGGCACAAGCCTCCCCGGCATTCAGGGCCATCCCACACCCCCTCCCCACAGCCCATCACCATCTGCTCACCACAACCCAGCTCAGCCCAGCCCCGAGCCCTCGTCCACTGTGGCTCCACAGCCCTTTGTGCCATTTCATCCCCTCGGTCATAACTCCTCCAGCACTTGCCCCTCGCTCCCTCCTCCTTGCCCGTAAAGGCGAGAGGTGGGAAGGGAAAGGTTTCCCCAGCTCTGTGCAGAAATGTTCAAGTGTGTCAAAAGACAAAGCCTGTCCCCTTTGCAACCCACCAGCTGCTGCTGCCACAAAAGCAGGGAGAGGAGGGGGGCCAGGAGCGTGGGGGGCACTTTGTGACCCGAAAGGAAAAACCTCGAGAAAAGAACAGAATAAATATCCCCTCCTTCCGCCCCTTCTTAACAAGAGGGGACAGAATTAAAGACTTTTGTTAAGTGAGGGGCTGTCCCCCACACCAGTTAACACGGCTCCTGCGCCCTGTCCTGGTGTCGGACTTTAACTCACTCTGTGTCGTGTCTTTCTCTTCACGGGCAGAAAATTCAATTAGTCTCGAGCAAATGCCTTCCTAAAGGACACAGAAAACGAAAATAAAGAGGAGAAATCTGCTTTCATCCTGTACAGAAAGAGGCTCTGAGGGGGAAAATACAGATTAGGGAGATAAAGAGGCAGGTTTAGGGCTTTCAAAAGGGGTTCTCTCTCTCCTTTTCTTCTTTCTCCTTTCCTTTCCTTTTTCTCTTTTCTTTTCTCTTTTCTTTTCTTTTCT
>VZTZ01047416.1:286612-312198 GCA_013400955.1 Drymodes brunneopygia | reverse complement strand
AGAGAGAGAGAGAAGAAAAAAGATGATCCTTTCTTTTCTCCCGGGCTTTTATCTCCCTCTCTAAGGCTGTTGCATTGAGTCCTGTGCCGAAAGCATCCATTGCTAAAGGAGCCAGAGGGAGCCATAAATTCAGGCGACCCCAAGCAATGCCTCTTGCCCCACACCCCATCCAACGAGGGGCCTTTGTTCTTCCCACTGGCTGCGATTTATGGTGCTCAAGCCAGGGCTGTTCCCAAGAGAGCTGTCACCCCCATCCCCAAACTGACAGACAAGCCACCAAAGAGGCACCGAGTGTGTTTTGGCAGAGCAATACCTGCCCCAAAAACAGCAGCCAAACCCAGCCTGAAGGGATGCCCACTGCTCTGCATGTTGTATGTCCCACAGGGATCAGAGTCATGATGACAGCCCCCTGCTAACCAGCCTTTCAAAGCTATCCTGTGGTTTGGAGATCCTCAGCTCCATTCCCACCACATGGGCCAAAGAGGTGTCAGCATCCCTGCGAGGTGCCAGCCTGGCAAGCTGTGAACAGGCTCCTGGCTGCCAGGCTGCACTTCATTGGGAGCATCCTATGGGCTTCTTCAGCAATTTAAATCACTTGTTTTACTAATGTTATACCTGAGAGAGCAAAAAAGGCAGAAAATCTACTGATATCAACCTCCTGCACTGAGAAAGTGCAAGTACAATCATCCCAGAAAAACATATCTTTCCAAAGCCATCCTGGCTGCCACATGTGGTCAGATCAGAGCCCAGATGAGGAGAATGGAAAGTCTCATGGAAAAGGTGAAGGAAAGATGTGAATTACTCATCGAGCTCTGGCTGGCCCAAAGGGCAATCCCCCAGCTCTCCATGTGAGTGCAGGACATTGAAATCTGTGCCTGCATCTCTGGGGATCTTACAGAGCTGTTGAGCCAGAGTTAGCATCTGTTCCCCCCTCTCCTCTCCCCTCCCCAGAGTTTACTTAAGTTTCATGTCATGGAGAAGAGGAAAAGGAAAACAGAGGGTGAGGGGAAGCAATGCAAACTGTAAAAACAGTGAAGGACTCCTCCAGTGCCCTGGGGAGCTCAGGAATGGGAATGAGGGTCTAAATTTTCCAGTAGGAAAAATAAGCTCTCCTGATGAGCCAGGGAAGTGAGTCCCTTTGGATTTGGTCAAGGCAATCTGAAATTTTGGGGCTGCCAGACAACTCGTCCTGCTCTGCAATCCCCCAGCATTGTCTCTTTGATACCTGGGCTTGTGTCTCCCATATCTCTGGCTGAGTTTTGGGCTTCTGTGCTTGTTTCTGGGCTAACGATTTTCCAGGGATCTAAGTGAGAGCCAGTGGTAATGCCAGTGTACCCTGTGTGGGTTCTGATGCTGGGATAATGGCTCAGCTATCCTGCAGCAGCTCTGACCAGGACCTGACTGCTTAAACCTGACCCCATAAAGATCCTGTTGCCCTGCTTTTATTTATGAACTGGCATCTGTTGTCACACACAACACAGCGTGGTGGCACAGTTGATTCCATTGCCTCCAAGCCCTGTGGTGACACCCCATGAGCCAAGGGCACAGCTCGGTGCACATTCACTGGGGTCCCTGTGACAGCAGCTGGGGTGGCTGGCCAGTCTTGGCTCTCCTCCTGCTGACAGAAGCTGAGTTTTCCTCTCTGCATGGCTCGCATGGTGACAGCAGCTGTGAGGGCACAGGGACGTGCCTTTCACTTTGGTCATCACTCCTTATCTTGACTGACCGAGTCAATGCTTTACCCGCGGACTTCTCCACCCGGAAAGGTTTTTGCTGACTTTTAGTTGAGATTCCCTTTCAAGACTGGGGCTGAGCAAGCAGCTGGGGAGGTGCCAAAGCTTCGGAGCCCCGCTCCCCGCCGGGGCCGCGGGGGCTGTTGGCAGCGAGAGGAGCAGCTGCGCACCGGGAGTTGCATCACGGAGGTGGATGGAGGTGGGGCTCGGTGGCGGGCGGTTCGTGCCTTGGGGCTGCTCTTGGCTGCGGTGTCTGACAGCTGCTGGCAGGTAAGGGCTGGCCGGCAGGATCAGCGCTGTCTGAAACGAAAACGCGCACCAGAAAAAGGAGCCGGGGGGCAGGGATGGGCGAGCACGCTGGAGTCTTCTTGACAGCTGGATTTCCTGTGCCTGCGCCAGCTCCCTGACGCAGGTCTCTCCCCAGGCAGGGCCTGTGCAGCTCCTTGGGCCGCTGCTCCCCTGGAGATGAGGAGCTGGAGAAGTCCGGGGTGCAGTGAGGGGTCTGCAAACCTCCCACCGTACAGGCAGCTTTCACCCCAGGGCTCCCTGGTGGGGAGGGTCTGCAGGGAGTAGCAGCTTTAGCCCTCAAGCAGAGATTGAGTGTGATGGAAATATTCCAGCAGGTCTCCTGCAGGAAGGTGAAACCTCTTCCAAGCCCGGCTCCCTGCAGAGGTTTCCTGAGGGTTCGGCTGGAGGCTGTCTGGGGATCCAACCTCGCACGGGTGAGACGTGCAGACACCTCCTGCACCCACTCCACTCCCTCCTGCCAAGCCACAATCCACAAAACAGAAGTAACTGGGATCACACGAGCTGTATCTCCCTGGGTTTTCCAAGTGAGCTCCTGGGAAGACTAAATAGTATTGATCTCTCCCCTTTCTTCTCTGGAAATTCCCTGTGTGTATGGTTTTTTCCATCCAACCTGCACATTGTTGCAAGGAATCCAGTTTTGGTGGCTGCTCCCTTCCCAGTCCATCTTGCAGGAAGCATGAACATAGCTTGAATGATGCTGCCAAGTCGTACCACGTGCCCATCAGGCACTTTTGGCAAGTTCTGGAAGAGAGCAAAACGCGGGACTGACATGTATAGAGACATCCGTAATATTTTCCTGGGCAGCTTTGTGGCATGCAGGGCATCAGCATTGTGGTTAATTAAACTGCAGTCTCCACAGCAACCGGGCAGGAATAGGAGGAATTATATATTTGCTTTTATTTATAGTGGCAGCCTTCATCCTGAGATTAAATGGGAACCAGCCCCTCTCTCCCCGCACACACAGCAGCTCCGGGGCAGCTTCTGCACAGGGAGAGGGAAGAAAAGGCTGCTTGTTTCTCAAGATGCCCTCTGCTATTCAAGTTCCTTCTACGTGGTTTTATTCAGCTGCATCTTGCACCAGGCATCAAACAAGCCCCAGACTATTTTGTGCTGGAAGTTTTCCCCATGGAGAAAGCTGCTTGGATCCGCCTTGTGTTTTCCAGTCCATCTCCCCAGTGAGACATGCAGACAAGTTAAAACAGGCAGATTTCGACAGGGCCCAGAAAGAGGGTTGGGAAGGATCTGCCAGGCGTGGAAGGGCTGCCTCCTCTTGCTCCCTGCCCTTCCCACTGGAAATCAGGAAGGCTGCTGCTTTCCCAGCTTCCAGAATGGGGTTTTTCCCCTCACCAGCACCCACGAGCTCGATGCCAACAAGCTGGTCCCTGGCAAGGAGGAGGGAATTTGTCACAGTGGTGGTAGGGTGGGGAAGTGATGGCATCTACACCACAGAGCTCCAAGCAAGGGTGGGGACTTCTCTGCTAATGTGAGCTGAAGGCTGGTTAGGCAAGGGCTGCTCACAGCCCTGCATCTCTCAGTACTCCCTCCCTTCCCCCTGGCCCCAAGGTACCCCCAGGGCTCGGGAATAGGGGCAGGGCTGGGGCACCTCTTTCCCCAGGGGGAAATTTTTCCATATCTAGAGTTGGAGAGTATCCAGTGGCCAAGAAGATCCCCATGGGTAGATTACTCATCTTAGTGACGAGCTTTTTGGTTTTCTGGACTGTGTGAGGCTCCAAGAATTTGCATCCGAGCCTGGCAGCAGCATTTATTCACTGAATTACCCCAAAAAAAGGGAGTTTGCAGAAGTAAGAGGTTTAGGTGAGAGGCTGGACTAAGTATGGAGGAAAAAGGAGAAGAGACAATGAAGGAAAAAGGGGAACAGAAAAGGGGAACTTTGTGGCGTGAAAAGGCATATTTTAGGGTTCTTTGGGGAAGAGGATCTTCACCTTTATCCAGACCAACCAATCACACCGTTCTGAAAATTTCTGCTTACAGAAGCTTGGCTCAGGAGCTGAGCTGCCTCTGGTGAACAGGCTTGAGTTCACTAAAAAATGTGCCCTTTTGTGGGGAACCAACAATGTGCAAATCCAGGACAAATGCAAATGCAGGGCTTCAGCCAAAACAAGGGAGGGAGATCATTTGGAAGATGTCGAAACATCTTGTTTCAACATTTTTTTTTCAGAACAAAGTGTGCTTTTTTTTTAAATCTTCTTTATTTCAAAACAACTTTTCCTATTTGAACAGAGCTGCAAGCCAAAAGGAGAAGAAAGGTTAAAAAGGTGCAAAGGGAAGGAAACATTGTGGATTTGGTTGGAGGGATGTTTCAGGTTGGGCTGAAACAACTTTTTTCTGTCATCTTGCCAACTTTTCTCCACTTGGTACTTTTTTTGGCGCAGACAGCAAGCGGAGAAACTCCATCCCACAGAGCACCCCTGCCAACCGGGGATGGAGTCTGCCATGCAGCCACCCCAAAATACCCCTCTGCTGCTTAAAATAACCCAGTTTCTCCTGTTCTCTGCCAAAACTTCAGGGCTGTGAGCGCAGCATCGCTCAGCCTCTCTGCTTGCTGAAGGAAACACATCGGGCGAAGAGCAAATCCTGCCCGGGGTCAGAAGTCCCCGCGCGTCCCCGAGGGGAGCCAGCTGCTCCATCCCAACCGTCTCCCAACCTTCCCGCACCCCTGGCACCGCTCTGCTTTCCCATTCCAGCGTGCAGAGCCCAAGCGGACGAGGAAGAATTCGGCCCTTTGTGTGAGCTGAATGCGGGCCATGTGTTGCGCTAATGCTGCCGGTGAGCCCACCCCGAGCTGCACATTCAGCCCTAGATTAGCGCAGCTATCAGGACACATTTAGATATGGACGATTTCCTCCGCCGTCGCCGGCGAGGGGGGACGGAGTGTGGGAAAGCTCTTCCCTGGGCGCGGGGCCCTTCTCTCGCCCATCGTGGCCCAATCCCAGAGCCGGGGGCCGGCTGTTAATCGGATTCCCACCGCGCCAGGCGAGATACAGCAGCGGCGTGTGACCTTCCCGGAGGTGCGGGGCGGCTGAGGAGCCCTGTGGGAACCAGGGCGAGGAAGGCTCTGCTAGAAAGGAGGAGATTTTTCAGGGTTCAATAGTCAAGGTCTTTTCCAGCAGGCCACTGTGCCTTACAAGCTCGCATCCCACCTGTGATGTCCCCAGCTCACGGCACAACCCCCGCGACAGCCCACCGGAGCGGAGCTGTTAACCCTTGGTGGCCTGGGTGAATGGGAATTAATTTAGAGGGGCAGGAAACGTGTGGGGAAGGGAGGGGAGAGGCAGACACCTCACCTCAGTGGAAGTGGCATCACCCTGTGCCTGTTAATAGGTTGAAAGTCTTCCTGTCCAAACAGGAGAGTTGGATCCAGGCTGGGGCAGCAGTTGCTCACCTGCTGTCATGGCCTTCATAATGCTAAAGCAGCGTGCAGGTGATACATTCTCACAGTCCTGATCTTGCCAGCTCTGCCCAAAACCGAGGTTCTGTGTGGGAACACCCTGCCAGATGGGACAGATGTCACCTTTCTGTTACTGGAGGCAATATGGGCAATACAGAGGTTTTGTGATTCTTCCCAATTAGCAGTATGGCAGGGACTACCAGGCAGAACTTTTGGCTCCCTCCTTCCCCTAAAGGTGTTTGGGACAAATGTACATCATGTGCTGTTGTAAATGGATGGAATTAAGAGCAACAGTGCAGGCAGGGCTTCAGCTGTGACCAGGAGGGCAGACCCAGGCCTGGAACTGGCACCCAGCTCTGCTCCCCATCCCAGCAGTGGCCGTGGGGGGACTGGTGCAGGGACGGGCTGCAAAAGGGACACAGCCTCAGGGGCCTGTGAGCAGACACGGTCCCTCCTGTCCTTTCCACCCGAGCCGGAGCACCTGGAGCAAATATGGGCTGCCTTGACCGATGCCCCAGGAACGGGGCCCATCAGGATGGTTCGTGCAAACCTTGGGACAGGCTCTGGGGGATGGGGCTGGGCTGGCTCGTGGGAATCGGCTGCAGCGGAGAGCAAACCCCTGCGGGGACACTTCCAAAGCGAGTGCCAATCCTGCCACCTCCTCTTCCCACCCCCGCGGCGCCTCCGCACCCGCTCCCGTGCTGCCTGCGGACCCCCGCCGGGAGCGGGCTCTCATTCCCCACCTTCCCAAAGCTGGGAGGAAGGACGGCAAACTTCACACCAGCGTGTCAGGCAGGCTCCCAGGACACCTCCACAGCATCCTGCCCCTCCACCCCCGTGCCTTCTCACCCACCTCCTGCTCCTCCCTCAGATGTCGCTATAAAGACATCAGTGGCAGTAAAGAGGTTAATGCGTGTGGGAGGAGGAGGCGGGGGAGAGGGAAGCGGTTCCCATGAACCGGGTCCAAGGCTTATACAGCCTCCTTAGCAAAGCAGAGCATCTGGCCCTGGGGTTCATTTGCCCCGGAGCAGATGGTCCTGTCCTCCATCCCTGCGGCCGGGCAGGGCGATGGGCGCTGGCTGATGCTGAGCCCCAAAGAGCCTTTTGTCACTTGGAGCATTTGCAGGAGGCTGAGCCGCACGGGGGGGTGGGGGGAGAGAGAGAGGGGCAGGAAAGAGGTGCTTAGGAGAGTTCTGAAACTCTCAGTCTGAACAGGCTCCTGTAGGTGTTTTTCTAACATAAAAAGCCTCCAGAGCTCAGTGCTGAGCCCTTAATGCAGAGCCCCCATCTTAAGCTGTGCCCAGCTCCAGCTCACTTCTACCCAGAGTGGCACTGGGATCTCCTGGCTCTCGCTCTGCTGAGTGCATGGGCATCAGTGTTGGGAGGAGAGCCTGGTTTTGGTCAGCCTGCCTGGGCACGTTGTCTCACTGGAAGGAGGCTTGGCACTTTCAAAGCCACATCAGCTCTGTCTGCCTTGTCACACTGCCCAAGGAGGCTCAGCTGGGAAAGGCTGAGAGCTCCTGCTGGGAGAGGCCTTGGGCAGAAAAGTCACATCTTCTGCCACCCCCTCAGGGCCATGATGCTGAGCATGCCCTGAGGCAGTAATTTGGGGATGCCCTGCCCACAGCAGAGAGAGCCCCCAAACCAGCTGCTACATGAGCACAGTGTTTGGTGGAGAACACCCTTGTCAAGGGTGCTACAGGAAAGATTATGGCATGGTGGTTTAAGGATGTAACCAGAGCTGAATTTAGGGGCATTCCTGGTTTCCTAAGAGGAATCTCCCTCCAGTACACAGGAGGTTTCTGTGCCTGGGGATACTGGACAAGGCTGAAGCAAGGCTGTAGAGCAGGACCTCAGCTTTATATTCAATGTACCAGGTGTGAATCTTGCCTCTGGTTTGCTTCCTTTCATGTGTGACATCTCTCTGTGGTGTCTGGAGGGAAGTCAGGGCTCCATGTCCATCCACACTGGAGAACAACCTCCCAGCTTATCCCCCTCTGAAGAGAGTTGAGCTTCCTGATTTATCCATATCTGGGCTTGCAATCTCTAACAAAACAGCTCTGGGCCATGTCCTTGCAGCTGTGACATGATTATTGTTACCAGATATTTAAGCAAACCCTCCCTCCCTTTGCTGTCCAAGGACTACAGCACTTTCTCATCACTTCCCTTTGTGTTGGAATAGGATCTCTGAGACAGCCCCTTCCAAATTTCTGTTATAGGGCTGAGGACCTGCAATCCTACATTTGGATCTCTCCCCTTTCTCAGATGACTTCATTCTGTGGCACTGCTTCTTTTGTCTTCTCACCAGTCTCTGAAAACCATAACCCATCGTCAGTGATGCTGGATGTTTTGCAATTGTTTTTAATGATACTACATCACTGGGGATTTCTGGGACCTCCTCTGCTCAGGAGGAGGAGGAGTATCAGCTGTTCTGGCTCCTCCAGGCTTTCTCCTGAGCCTGGCCCAGAGATCCACCTGTGCTGCTGCTCCTTCTGGAGGTTGAAGAAAAGCTGAGCTCAGTAGGGATGCCAGATGAACCTCCATCATCCCTGCTCTCCTGTGGAAACTGGATCTTCCGCTGGCTCTTTGCCAAGAATAAATAGAATTTATTAAACCTATGCCCACACTCTCATCAGCCCTCTGGGTCTCCGAGTTTCCAGGACAGCTGTAAGTTATTCCAGGAGAGTTTATATCCTCCCATCCTGCTGGGTTTTCCTACCTTGGCTCCACTATGTCCCGAAGGGAGAACAACACTAGCGCAGACCTTCCTCTGGAAGCCTGTTTACTAAAGGATGGGAGTGATTTTCCAGATGTGCTGGAGGGAAGTTTCTTTATCCAGGGACCTGCCCATCGTGTGTTTGTATCCCTGCTAAGGCATCTTTTCCTCGCATGGAGGATGCTGGGCAGCCAGCCCGGCTCGCATGAGCCTGGACCTGCTCCCGAACACCTCAGCTGGGGCCGTGTCAGACGGGCTGCACGCTCCTGCACGCGGCACAGCCTCGGCAGCTGCGGGCAGCTGTCCCCATGCAGTGCTGGGGACACCAACCAGCCCAGCCCCAGGCTCACTGCCACCTCCCCAGCTGCTGCATGGGCCTTTCTACCCATCCAGGAACATCCCTCCCCATCCAGGGACATGGCGACTGGTCCCATCATCTCCAGCAATATTCGTGATTTCCCACCCAACTCAACGTGCTCAGCCACGTGGAGCTGCAGAGGCTGCCTCATGGCCTGGCAGAGGATTGTTCTTCCCAGAAGAGGTAGCCAGGAGCCAGCTTGGTTTAGGGAACAGAGAATAATGAAAGGAAACACAACGAGCTGGAGTGCAATAGGAAGCGAGTGGCCGAATGCAAAAGGCAACAGGGGAAAGTCAATGGCAAACAGCTGTGGTGCAGATGCTGAGCAGAACCGAAAGCCTCGACTCTGTGGGCAGCCCGTGATGAACCAGCAGATGCAGCTTGGGATGAGTAAATTGGTTTATCACTGTGGGAGAAGGTCATTTGTCACCTTAGGCAAAACCAGTGTGTCACAAATGGGAAACTGTGAATTCTCTGTGAGATTGAACCGTAACGCAGAGAAACCCCAGACGATGCCGAGGAGAGAGCCAGGACACTCTGGAGGAGCAGGAAGAGAAAGGTCTTGACCCAACTACATCCCATGTTTAGGTTTAAGCTAGTAAACAGCCACATTCATGTTCAAGTGCTTTAATGTTTTATTGGGCCAGGATTTTAAAAGTGTTGAAAAGCCTGTGTGAATCCAGAGCAGAGGCTCGGCTGAGAAAGAGGGAGGAACCAATCAGTCAGCACGAGAAGGCTGGAGATAAGGGATCAGCCAGGGACTGGTTTATATCAGTGAGGCTTCACTGGGGTTATGCAGCTCCTCAGCATGAGCAGGAGCCAGAAGTGGCTCTGCATGGACTAAATGCACTCAGTATCTGTGCTAAATCGGGCGTTTTAAAGGGATCAGGGAGGGGTGAGTGCTGATTTCTTTGAGGAGAAAAGACACTGCACCCTCCTTGGACTTGTCAGAGCTCTGGATGTCCCATCCCAGGACAGGAAGGGTCATGCAGAAGCCAGGCTCTGTCTGTGTTGGATGGGGCTGGACATCCTCAGATGGGACACCCAGCAGGATGGGCTTGTGCTGCAGCTGAGGCTGAGGACCAATATCCCTTCCTGTGTCTCTGGGAAGCATTTAGCATCCCTGAAAATACTTGAGTGAAGAAGAGAGTCGGGTATGGGTAAGCATCTCCCACTTTTTGTGGGCTGTAGGTGCTTTGTGCCCAGGACCAGCTCTTCCTGGCTGTGCCAAAGGGGGCGTGGGGGGGAATGGAGTCAGTCCGGGACTTTCCTCTGCATTTTCCCACCTGTCACTGAGGTTTTGAGGTGCTTGTTGTTACTCCCCCAGCACAGAGCAAGGGATGGCAAGACGATTTCCTTGTGTTGCCTCCTCCTTGCACATCCTTGCACCAACCCAGCTCTGTACCGGGTGTAGCTGTCACTGCCCATTCCCTGTTGGCACCTGTGCGTGTGTCCCCCTCTCCACGGGCTCAGGGATGCTCGCCAGGGGCACAGGGCTCCCATCCATCCCTGCTCTTTAGTGGACATCCGAGCACAGAGGAGACAGCGCCGGGCAGCAGATGTCGGCACAGCCTCCTCAGTAGAGATCAGAGTCCCCCTGGGGCACGGCAGGAGCCGCCCATGGGCAGGTCGGGAGCGCCGGTGCCTTGGGGCATTGTCCCCCCGCTGCGGTGCCGTGCCGGGCCGCGGGTTCCCACAGCTGCGCCACAATGGAGGCACAACAGGCTCCTCTGGGGACAAAACCTAATCTGAGAGATACCGGGGCTGAGAAAGCTCTTCCTAAAAAAGACGCAGTCAAAAGCTCCTGGATGCCCTGTGTCCACGGACACCCGATACGCCCGCCTGCGGTATGATTACCTGCAGGCAGGCTTTGTCCGCTCTGCCTCCCCTGAATGTCACACTTGTTCCCAAATACCAGCGGGGAACAATGTGGGGGCAACGCAAGGAAAAGCCTCCTCTGTCCCTCGCGGTCTGAAAGTAAATATCCGATGCCAGCGGTGAAGGGGAGGGAGGGGAATGGTGAGAGCAGAGACAAAAAGGAAAAAGCCGAAGGTTGAGAAATGCCTCGGTGAAACTGGGTCATGGCTATAAGGTGACAGGCAGAATAGGGTCCCTGTTCTCGGGGAGGATGAGCAGATGCCTCTGCCTGGTGGCTCTGTGCTGCTGGTGGCCTCGTGAGCAGACAGGGCTGGAGGGAGTCGAGAAGGGGAAACATAGATCCATCTCTGCCTGTCCCTCCTGCTACCCTGCACGGTACTTCACATGGAGTGAGGTGCTTGGATACTCCCACAAAATCCTTCCTGGGATCTGAGAAGGGCAGCCCTGATGAGATCCAGCAGAGACTGGAGGGCAGTGAGTGGTGGTGGAGTTGGCTTCACTCTGCCACACTCAGCCCCTCCTCATGCTGCTCCCACCATGGCAAGAGACCCCACCTCCGTGGGGACAAAGAAGCTCTACAGGGTCTCCTGCAGGATCTCCCAAGTCTGCCCAGCTTCCAGACCCTTCACACCACACGTGGATCTGGTAGCCTCTTCCCCACGGACTGCCCGGACATGAGCTGGAAGCAATCTGATTTTCCATCCTTATCTTCCCTCTCTGCTGCTGCTGAAGTCAAGTCCTCTTCAGCCCCCTCTTTCCTGTAGGCCACACATGGATTCTTCCTCTCTCAGTGAGTCCCTCTGTCCCTTGGAGGGGATGTGTGTCCAGCTGAGTGTGCTGCTGGGCCAGCAGCCTGGTCCCTGGCTATCCTGTGTCCTGTCCCAGCATTCCCATTGTCCCTGGAGCCTGGGCAGCACAGGCAGGAGCCAGGCTTTATCAAAGACTTGCTGGAAAGGCAAACAAACACTGTCACGGATGCGGTCACCGTTCGCTGTGCGTCCTCTCCAAGCAGCCACAGGACATCCCCATTCTCTTCCCTGCCTGAGGCTGGAAGGGAAAATCAGCTAATAAAGCCTGTTTGTGTCAGCGTGGCTGTCCTTGACCCCAGCAGCCAAGGGACACTGACCCCAGCAGCAGGTCCAGCCAGGGAAATGGGGCAGGAAAAGATGTTTTTCTAGGAATTCAAGCTCTGATTCAAACTCATTGGTGTTAGAAGCAGTTTTTATCAGGCTTTGGTGCAAACTTTTAACAAATCACTGGGAACATGGGAGGAGGCAGAGCAGCAGGAGCAGAGGCAGATGAGCCAGAGAAATAAAATAGCCCAAGCACAAGGGACTGGAATACTCCAAGATCCTTTGTTCTACAGGTAACTGAAAAAAAGAGATATATTTCAATGAAATTGGAGGAGTGACTCAATACTGTGTAGGATCCTATTGGGAGATCCCTTGTGAGGTCCTGGGAGCAAGGCTGGAAACATTCCAGAGTGTCTCCTTGGAGCAGTGGGTTGGTAGGAGGGATCATAATGGGAAGTCCTCTGGTTTGAGCAATGACCCACTGAACAAACCACAGCAGGGACAACTGCTGAAACCACATTTTGGGGGGACACAGGGGTTCATGCCTTGCAAGAGTTGATGGAAGACTTCCTGCAAGGAGAAGACAACCCCAGAAGGGGCAGCCCCATCTATTGCCAGGCAGCCACACAGCGAGTGTGACCTTACCTCACAAGATAACAAGATTTATTCTGCTCCTTTTGATAGGACTTGGATCAAGGCTTCCACGCAAGGGCACTGGGGGTTCAAAGGGCTGAGGGGACAACACAGAGTAATGGAAGTCAAGATTTTCTTGGCTTCAGCCAGAGATTTATGGATGCTGTTTGTCTTAGAACAAGACTGTTGCGAACATCCAACTGCTTGTGACCAGACCAGAAAGGCAGAATCCATCAAAACTGAGTTGAGCTGAACTCAAAACAAGCCCCGAGACCCCTGGCATGTGAGGAACCCAAACAGACCGTGCTGCCAGTGCTCACAGGGCCTCAGGTCAGCTGGCAGAGCTCCCAGCGCTGTGCCTCGCGCTCCGGACGGGATGAGCTCACGCCGAGCTCAGCCTGGAGACCAAACCCCACTGGGGAGGGCAGCCTGAGTGTCTCACACTCGCTCTGACAGCCAGACAGGGCCAGCTTTACACTCAGCCAAGAAAAATGCCTGGGGTGAGCAGATGCAGCCACTCGTTCCTGGTGGTTTTTGGGTGATGGCCTCAGCTCGGGCAGCTCAGTGGGGCTTTGCCAACGGAGCAGCATCAGTGTGGAAGGGCTCCCTTGGAAATGAAGCTCAGCTGCAGGTGCTGTGAGCTGGGATTTGCAGCTAAGGAGCCTTTGATGGATTGAACTTACCACCACTGAGCAATTTTAACCCAATATCAGGCAGGTAATCCCTTGCCACCTGCGCCTCTAAGGCAGGAGGATCAGCAGTGTGCTCTGTGTGCTCTGTAGAATCCCTGCCTCTGGGAAGCCTTCCTGCTCTATTTTTTGCTGTGCTGACCTCATGGCTCCTGTCAGCCTGCCCTTTTCCAGCTTCCTCTCCCTGATCTCTGGCTTCTGCTCCATATTTCCTCACGTGTTGAGCAATCACCTCAAGCCTCTCTCCACATTTCTAGGATTCTTGTTTATCTCCCTGCATGGCACAAGGCTCTGACGAGGCCCTGCTTTCCTGTCCTGCCTCCACAGTTCCTCTGTTTACCTATGACACAAATTGGATTTGTTTGCTTTTTTTAATGCAAAACAACAACTCAGTACTAGGAGGGATGGTTTCTTCTCTCCTTTCTACTCATTTCTCCATGGTCCCAGCCATCTTCCCCAGATCTTGCCACCTGCAAAAGGCTTTTCTTCTCCCCTCTCCATGGGCAATGAATGAAATTTCTGCTGCAAACAGAAATCCCCATCTTGGGGGAGCCTGGAGTCTCCCATAGTCTCTAACTTGTCCCATACTGGCCACTATTGTTTTCAGGGAAGCAAAGACTTCGATCCCAATGGGACACAGAGGGGAAATGAAAATTACTTTGCCACCCCCACCTCCCTGCACTCCCCCAATGACCCCTCTCCCCTCCGTGATCCCACACTCTTCCCTCACAAAGCAAATTCTTCCTGGATTATATTTTAATATCTGCAAAGCCTCAAGTTTGAAAGAAAAACAAATGTGAAACCAGCTCATGTGAAAAACAGAGAGATGGCCTCTGTTGCTCCTGAGAGCCAGTATAGGAGCCACATGGTGGAATCAGGGTGGGCAGAGCTGACAGACAGGCACTGTGTTAGACCAGGGATTGGGATATCAGGAGCTTAAACTGAAAAGAAGTGGTCACACAGTGCAAGGGGAAAGGATGATGACAACAATCTTGGGAGCTCAGCTTTCTTTGCCCTCACATTTCATATTCATATCCCTGAGCATTTACAATACCTACTCCTGGTAAAAGCAGTGAGGTGGCATTGCAGGGTCTCAAGGATGGGGACAGAGCACCAGCAGGAGCATGATCCTGCCTCCTGGAGAAAAGCCTCTCTGCAGCAGCATCCCACCCTGCAGAGGCTGGGATCGAGCTGGGAACAAAGTCTTGCTGTTCCCTGAGCTCTTCTCTTTTGCATTTGACCCAGTTTGGGGAAATGACAGCTTGTCTGTGCACAGCCCTGGCCAGGGGAAGCTCCAGCCCTGGCTGGCCCCGGCTCAGCACTCGGGCTCCGGGAGCCCCTGCAAAGCCCTGGTGTGTTTTTCTGTTTTGCAAAGGGATGGGGTTGTTATGAAAGGGAAGCAAGGTGAGAGATAACGATAGAATATGGTTTCCTCTTCCCTCTCAGCTGCCAGCTTGACTCCAGCCCAGGTCGGTGGTGGAGGACGCTGCTGCTGCTGGGTGCCTGTCCTGCGGTGTGAGCAAACCACGCCTGGCTGCCCGCCCACTTCCTATGGGGCAGGTGGCTGCATCCCATCCGTGGGCTTGGCACGCTCCCTGTGCCCTGTTCCAGAGCAGCAGCCAACAGCCAGCCCATTCCAGAATAAAAGCCATGTCATTCTGAGTGTGAAAAACAGGATAACTGCTCAATGATGTCCTCTCTCCACCTGAGTGGGCAACACACACCTAGGATGCTATACCTGGACAGATAATGCAGTAAATTCACTAATAAAAATAAAATAAACCCAAAAGAAATGCCTTTGACCACATCCTTGGATGTGGCCCTTCAAGGTCAGGGAATGGGGCATGAAGGGGACCCTGTGGGACAAAGGGCAGCAGCTGCTCTGCAACAACAAGAGGAGCAGTCAGTCTGTCGAGGACGTGTAGTTCCTTCCAAGAGTACAAAACGCGTCGCCTCCACCCTTCCTGATGTAAAACTTTATGAGCCAGGGGGAACAGGAATAAGGAGTTTCCTAATTTTTTGCTCCCAGATTTTGATGATGATCACTGACCTAAGTTTTTTTCCCAATGGCATCAGAAACACTGCTCAGTTCTCCACCACATCTTGGTTTCCCAGCCTACAGATCCCTTGCTTGCTGCTTGGCTCATCTTGTTACAGCAGGGTAATGAGTGACACAGGCTGTACCTCACAAACTGTGACAGCTGCTCCCAGAGCACTGAGTGCAGGGCTAAAATGGGATATTTTCTTCTCTCCCAGATAGGAAAATTAATTTCCAATCTTTTGGACCCCTGTCCTCCTTTATGTAAGTAAAACCAGCTCTGAAGAAAGGCCCTTGGCCTCTCTGGGTGCTGTGAGCATCTTTCCAAATCCCTTGGCTGGGGACCCTGTCACTGGGCTCTGTGTGTGGGACAGGCACAAGGGACTGGGATAGGGACACTGGCTTGCACTTGCCATCATGTCCTTAATGTCACCTGGGTTCCCCAGGCCCCCTGGTCATACACCTGTGACAGTAACTTCAAGGGAACTGCTCAAAACCTCAATGAGTGGCCAGCACTGGGTATCTCAGTGTGATATCCCAGCACATGGGTGGAGCTGGAAATGTGCATGGGATGGGGTTAGTCCCAGGCTGAATTATTATCTGGGGGTTTCTCTGTGACTGACTGATCTGAGGAGAAATGTTCCCCATTCTCTTGTTGCCACATGGATTTGTTCTGTCTTGTTTCAGGGTTTTAAATATTCTCTTCCCAAAGGGATCATCTGTTCTTGGTTAGCTACCATGAGGCCACCCCACAGCCCCATGGTGATTTCAATGGCTAGAAGGACTTGTCATAAAAGACTCTTTGCTCCCCAAAGGCTTTTAAAAACCACATTTTAAATGAAGTTTAAGAATTGGATCTGAATGCTTCTGAACAACGTGATCCTGGAGCAGCTGGGCTGAAACCTATTCATGTTGGAAAACCATTGCTGCGTGTGCCAATATTGCAAGAGCAAATATTGACTTACAAGTATTGCATTTGCATCCATGAAGAATTCTCTCTCTCTTGTTCGAGTATCAGTCCTTTTCACCTGCAGCCTTTCTTCTGACTAAATTGCTGCTGTAAATTCCAGTGCTTGTTAACATCCTTGTCCTCAGGGTGTGGGTGTGCTCTTCAGGCTTTCATGGAAACACAAAGAGAAGATCACCCTTGTTATACAGAGAATCACAGTTTTTTCTGGAGAATTTTTGAAGTTTGGGTTTCCTATTTTCAGTGGTTACCTTATCTGCTCATGGCTGAGTTCTCTGTGGCTAATTCCTCCTTCATCTGCAGTGGGGCAAAATTATTCCTATCCTCAGAAGACCTGAAAAACGAGAGCCTTGGCTTGGGAGGGAGGCAGAGTCCAAGCATATCCCTCACCTCTGGGGCAGCTGCAAGAAAATGACTCCAGCCACAGAGGTCTCAGCTCCTCAGCCCAGAAGGGAGTGACAGCCCAGCAGCAGCAGAGCTCCTGCAGCCAGTGGAGGCTGGAGCCAGGTTCACTTTGAGATCTGTGCTTTGAACTGTGCGACAATCTCTTCACACTGATCTGAAATGATTGTTCTGAGTGCCCAGGCCCACCAGGGTACTGCTCATAATACTGCTTATAAGGCCAAGAGCTGCTCTGTGATGGAGGCCACAGAGCAATTAAACTTGCCAAGTGCAAATTGCACTGCAGTGACCCTAAGAGCTCCTGTAGGGGATGAGGGATGGTACAAGCTAGGGAGCAAGGAAGGCTGGTGGCTTCTTGCTGTCACCAGAGGAAGATGTGTCGATGGGCAGGGGAGGAATCCCCAGCTGTTTGCATTCATGGGGAGATGGGACTCCTCCAAGAGTTACAGATCAGCTCCATCAGGGTCCAGCCTAGAGGGTGCTGTATACAGAGTCAGATCATACATTTTAAGTGGCTTTCCCTGCCTAGGAAACTGCATGGCCTGGATGAAGGTTTCCCAGAGGATGCTGTGGAGCAAGCAGTACTCTGTGAGTTGTTGGGGAGAATGGGAAGGAAATGTTAATATTGAGCTCTGTGCACCCAGCCCTGTTTGCAGCAGGGGGTTGACATCACCTGCAGCAGTGCTGGGCTGAGAGGCAGCAGGGCTGCTGTGCTGTGCCTCGGGGAGACAGTGGCACCCCTAAGCAAACCCTCCTGCCCTAGAGGGGAGGCACTGGGGCCCTGCAGTGTTTCTGGGTCGCTGCAGTCTCACAGGAGCTATTCAAGGGGAAAAACACATGCACATTCCTGAGCACAATTCCTGAGCACAATGGAGCCCAGCGCCAGACGATGCTGTGGTCCAGGAGCATCCTCGGAGGAGGACAAAACTTTACAGGAATACCTGAAAGGGGAAGACTATAGTTAAACTTCCAGTTCCCCTAGAAGGTGGAAGACAATGAGCAGCCATCAAAAGGCATTTCCTGCCCATCTATTGTTTCCCTCTCAGTGTCCTGGTCATTCTTTGCACATGGTCTGCAAATGGACAGACTTTCTAATTATAGCACCAGGTGAAGAGCTGTGCACGTGTTGTGTGCCAGAACCTTGGGGCAGCCACTGAGCAGTTGGATGAAGGTGTTTCTTGTTTGTGGCTGGCAGCATTTCTCTGTCTCACAATTGGTCCCATCAGCCTCAAGAGCCATCACATCTCCCATCCCCAGTGCCTGCACAGCTTTAATCCCGCTGGAGGCTGGTGAGGAGCAGGGACCGTGCCCTACCCACTCTCCAGGCACACACAGCACATCTCCCCTCCAGGTTAGGGCACCCGACCTATCCTCCATCTCTGCCAGTCTTTATCTCATCCCATTTCCTGGCCCCAGCTTTTCTGTCCTAATTAAATGGTAAAAACACGTGGGATCCAGGCCAGGCACGAATGGTTTCAGCAAAGCAATTAGCCCTACGTGAGCGAGGAACAATTAGCGCGGCTCTCTGGAATTCGGCCATTGTGCGGCTCATTGTATATTTTTGCCTTAAAAGGGGGCCAGCGTGTTGGGAGGAGAGCGAGGGCCCCCGTTCGCGGAGCTGGGCTGACATTTGCACTATGTTAGTCATGCTACATGTCAACATTTTTGTGAGCTTTCCAAAAACAGAAATTCTAATGGGATGTTTTAATCCCATCTTCACCCCCGCCCGTCCCCCCCCCCGCCTTTCCCCCTTTCAACTCCCACCTCCCTCCTCCTCCTCCCTGCCTTGCACAGCGCTAATACCATCCCCTCTCAGCTTTGGCTCCCGGAAACCGGGCAAAGCCAGAGCAGCGAAATTCCTATTTAAACTTGCATCACATGAAAAATGAACTGTTGCTTTTAATCCCTTTTGCAGCGGCAATGGGAAGGGAGCAAACAAATTTCCCAGGGGTGCAGTGGGGAAGGGGCTTTTGGAAACACCAAGACAAGCTGGGGGAAGTGGTGGGTGAATATTGTCTCACTCATCTACCTTTGAAAAACCCCTCAGCAGCTAAATTGGAACACCCCAAGGGCAAGGAAGAAAAGGCAAGAAGCTGTGGGAGCCCAGAAAGAAGCCAAAATCCCCGGGAGCAACCCATATTTTGAAACAGCCTTTGCAGGAGCTTTTCAAGGCCAGAGTGACACACAAATCTGATCTGGGTCAGATGAAGTGGGTGTGCACAGGAGGCTGTGGGTCCTACCACTGCTCCAGGGCCAGCTGCAGGCATGGAGATGCCCAGGTCTGAGCAGGGAGTTAAAATACATCTCTGATCCTTCTGCCTGGCTCCTTCTCCCCAGGAGGTTTAGGAGACCTGGAGCTGCAGGTAGCTGTGATCAGGAAAAGGGTGGCCAGTGTCCCATCAGGGAATGGGACCAACCACTGCATCAGACGTGGACAAAAACATGAGATTTAGGGAGTTATTAAGGAGGGTGCTGGGCTGGAGGGGAGCACAGTGCTGGGTTTGGCTGGGATGGGCTCTGGGAGCAGCCTGCCTTTGGTTGACTTTCTATATATATATATATGTAAAATATATATGTATATATATCAGTTCTGCTGTTGCTGGAGGCTGGACATGGAGTTCACTGGGCCTTTGTCCATCCAGTCCAGCCCAGTATGAGATTTGATTCCTGCCTTCTCCTTGGGATAATCATCAAACACTTCCCCTGACATCAGCTTCTGGCTCCTCTTCAGAAAATCAGTGGGGAGAGAGACAGCACACAACAGGAACACGAGAAAATTTGGGGCCAGAAAGAATGAGAGGCCAAAAATCAAAGGCCAGGAGCTGCAAGCTGCACTGACCACACCTCTGGAAGGAGCTTGGGACAGGCTGGCCATCATCTACAGCAAATTGTGATCTCAGCTTGCTGTTCTCCAGCTCTGCCTGTACAGATGGACACGTACAGACCAACATGTGCAGGCTCCATGCACAGCCCCCAGGGGAATCTCCCAAACAGGCAGCAGTCCAGGGGACAGGGACCATGGGGTCTCTGCCAATGTCACCTCTTGGGAGACTGAGGCGCAGTGAGCTGAGCTCAGTCAGTGGAAAGCTGCTGCCCCACTAATCTGTCTGTCTGTCCAGCTGCCTGAGCACTGCTGAAGGTTCTGGCTCTGCAATAATCTCATGCAGTGCAGAGTTACCAGTCACAGTCACTGCTTATTTAATTATTGTCTTTTTCCACCCCAAACCCATGCTGCCAGTTGGTCTAAGCAGCGTGCAACAGCACATCTCCAACCCAGGACAGCTCTAAATCTCCCTGGTTTGCTCTCGGGGTCAACACCAAATGAGGCACCTGCAGTCAGGGACAGCTGTATCCAGCCCAGCATCCCTGGCTGGCAGCAGAGTGACCCCCTCCATGGCCCAGCAGCTGTACCCGTGAAGAGGAAGTGCTCCTGCTCACCAGCACAGGGATTTTGGGGTCACAAAACCAGGTTTGTGAGGATAGTCCTCATCTGCCCCAGGAGTAGCTGTTGGGAGGAGATGCACAGGCTGTGGCAAAGTGAGGTTACATCCAGCTGATTTTCCTAGTTCAAATCCCCTTTCCCTCATGTTTTTACCTTCATTCCACAGTTTTAACATCAAAATTCTATGCCCCAAAGGAAGGAGTGGAAAGCTCCCCTCGCACACCTTAAGCTGCCAAAATTCCCTGAGATCAGTCTCGACCGTGAAGCAGTGAGAGAGGCATTAAATCAGCCTGGATGCTCCACCAGTCTCTGCTCTCCCCACATCTACCTCCCCTCCCCTGGGCTGAATAGGGAGCATGAGAAACCAGGCTGGGCAGGGACGGCCCCGTGCCCCTCGCTTTCTTTCAGGATCAGAGCATCTATGGGGCCGCTTGTGTTCCCCCAGCTTCTCTCCCCCCGCGGCATCGGGGGCTGTAATCTGAAGGCAGCGGGCCTGGAGATGGAGAAAAATGCAGGAGTGGGGAGGGGGAGACAGGGACCGTCCCCTCCTGCTACCACCACCGCCAAAGCCCCAAATTCTTAGACCTGGAGGAGTCACCACCAAATTCCATTCAACTGACAGAAAAGAAATCAAATCCTTTTAAAGAGAGCCCACTTTCCCCGCAAGAATGCTCCCTCGGCCTTTTGTTGCAGGGCTTTGCTTGCTCCCAGCAGCTCGGAGGAAGCTGCTCCAATACATTAACCAGTTTAACTTGCTCGTGACCCCCTCTGCCCAGCGCACAATGAAACTCCTCGCCCGCTTTTCTCCCTGGCTCCTTTTCAGGAGCTAAATCCCCCGCTGTTCCCTGCTCGCTGCCTCTCTCACTCAACCTTTCTCAGGCCTCTGCTTCAGCCCCGGGAAAATAATGACGCTTTGCATTTGTATAGCCCCCGGCCCCGTGGGATCTCACAGTGCCCTGCACGGATCGAATCGTGCCCTCCCGCCCTGCCGAGGGGACCAGCAGTCCCCAGAGGTGGAGGGGAAAAGCGATGTAGGGTCTGAGGCAACGGAGGGTAGAGGGGCCTTGCAGCAGGACCTGGTGGTGCCAGCGCCGGAGCGCATCGGGAGATGATGGGCATGGGGACAGTTCGGTACCAGGAGATGCATCATAAGCACTCATTGCAGGACTTTTGCCTGCTGGGTAGGAAGATGCTGACATGCTCCACTCTTTGCAGCCAGACCCTCTGCTACAAGGGCAGGAAGGTCTTTTTTGTTCCTAAAGTGGTTTAAAAAAAACCCGCGATAGATGAAAAAAGCCGAGCCCTTGCCCTGGCCCTGAATAGCGGAGCCTATCAGACAATGGGAAGTTAACCAAACCCGGAACGGGAGCGCGGAGCTCTGCCGCGGGGCGCTGCCGTTTTCCTACCAGTAATTGATGCAAAGTCCCTTTTGTGCTCTCAGAAAATCCCAGAAAGAAAAAGCGGGGGGTGAGAGGCAAACCACGGGCAGGATCCAGCTCCTGGGCCACCCTCCTCCGACATCTCCCTCCCAAACCTGAACCGCACAGTGGGAGCAGTGGCCGCCCGGCCGCACGTCGGGGCCGAACCCCGTTAAATACCCCCGACAACACGACAGCGGCGAAGTCGGCGCCTGACAGAGCTTTTAACCCCTGTCCGACGGAGCGCGTAAATCGCTCCGGGCGCACAATGCAGCTTTGCAGCTCGAGTGCGGCATTTCTCTCGGATGACCTGAACACTTTATTACTGGGGATTTATTAACCATTTTTAGCAGCCCTGAGAACCTGGGAGCCTCTTAGGGACCACCTATTGAGTGCCGGGGTCAGGCTGCGAGCAGGGGCGATGCGGAGAGTTTAAACCAATTTAAACAGACCTAATACCATGCTATGGTTGAAAGGGAGATGCCACACGTGCAGCCCCAGCCCTGGGTTTGGTGCGGGGCTGAATTCAGCTATCTCCAGTGGAAAACTAGTCTGGAGTTTCAGTGGAATTAATCTGAAGGGTGTATATATACCCTTGAGATTTGGGGGATTTGGGCAGCATGTTCTGTCTTGGAAACATCCCCGCAGCCACAGCCGGTCTCACCTCACATCTCAGCGGGGTGAGTTATGGAGTGTGTCCAAAACGAGATCCTTTTTGCGAGAGGGAAAGACATGCCCCTCCTGGTCCAGCCTTGACATCCCTTCTGCAGAGCAGCTGGGATCTCCCCAGCCCCCTGTATTTATGGGGCACCCAAATTTGTCTGGTCCTGGAGTCACCCCTGTTTGGCTTAGGCTTCTTGTACCCAAAAATTTATCTAAATGCCAGTGAACCGGGCACCTGAGACCTTCCTCCCCATGCTCACTTCCTGCTCCCTGCCCCTCAGGTACCATCCTGTGCCCACTGAGGGGTGAGCAGGGTGACTGCTCACACCATCCTTTCCCCGGGGGAGACAGTGCCCCGCTGGCGACATCCACGTGGCAGGTGAGGGCCGAGCCAGGAGGTCAGGCGCCTGGAGAGGAAATCTGTGGGGATGCGGCCAGCGGCTGGACAATCCCGGAGGATTCTTGTTCTGGCAGGACAATGCTGCTAGAAGAACAACTTCCCCCCGCCGCGGGCCCTGGGCAGCCGCGCTGAGCGGAGCGGCAGAGCCGGGCTGGGTTACGGGCAGTGCTGGAAGGCTGGGACAGTCCTGTGCCGGCAGTGGTGGCAGCACAGCGGCTCCTCAAGACCCTGCATCCCTGGGGGCCGGCGCGCACAGAGCCCGGAGCACACAGAGCCGGCATTGTCACTTGTCCCCGGCGCCGGCTTGGACCCCAACATCTGGCCACAGCGCGTGTCCCCAGCCAGCGCCGGGGCTGCGGGAGTGGCAGAGCAGCTGGTCGGGGGAAAAGTGCCTTTCCTCCCCTTTTGGCTCCTGGAGAAAGGGGCTCTTTCTTCATTCAGGGTTTTGCTGCTTGGCTTTTCAGCTGCCTCTCGAGCCGCCGTTGCTGTGCCATCGGGTTGGAGACAAAGGGCGCCCAAAAAAAAAAAAACAAAAAAAAAAACAAAAAACAAATTGAGACTGGAAGGCTGGGCAGCAATAGCGGGAAGTGGGGAGTGTGGGATTCGGTTCCTGTGTTTGTACGGTCTAACTGCTTTTTTCTTTTTTTTTCTTTTATTATGGGAGGCTTCTTTGGCAACCCAAGTCTGTCTCCAGACATGAGCAATGCCCTGCAAAACCAAACCCCACAGCCTTCCCGAGCACTTCTAGCCTGGGATCATGGCTCAAGTGCTGACCAGGAGAATGTATAGCCTAAAATCAAGAGGAGGCAAATGCTGGGGCTTGCCTGAGGAAGCAGTTTCCCTGCTTCATCCTGCCTGGTATTATGGTATTGTTTATCCAGTGCCAGAGATGAATGGAGCACGTGACAGCAGGAAAAATGCAAGTTGGACAAGGTCCCTGCCCAAAAATGCAGCAGCCCTTGATTATGGCATTACATTGCAGCCCAGGCCCAAACCCAAATCTGCCTCCCTGTAGCAGCACACTCCCTGGGAAAGAAAGCCCCAAGAGCTCACTGCTTGCAGAGACAGAGGGTAAAGGGGGAAAGAGGCCCCGGGATTCGGCGCCAGGAAAATATCAAGTTGGTGGCACATCCAGGACCAGATTTCAACCCAATTTTTTCTTTCAGCCACCACTTCTCCCACTGTCTGGGTGGAAAAATGGTGTCTCATTTAACAAACCATCGTTATCACGATTAGTGATCACTGGGGGCAGGGGGAAGGAGCTTCTTGGTAACTATGTAGCATTTCTTTTCAGATATCCCAGTACTTTAGGGCTGTCCATCAGCTTCACAGCACGGTGCTGTGCCCGGGATGACGTTGGTCAAGTCTGGGAGCCTCTCCAGGTCTCCCTGAAGAAAGGATGAGAACAGACACTTCTGGCTCCCTATCCCCAGATTTACCCACCAGAACGGAGCTTGGTGGAAGTGAGAGGAGCAGTGTGGTTTTTGGGGGGTTGGTGTGTTTGTTTTCAATTATGCTTGGCCTCAGAAGAGACTGATGGGACAATGCCCAGAGTTTGGTCAGGCTGGTCAGCTTTCTGGAAGCCTCTTGGACTGGGCTGTGAGAACATCTCGGTGCAGGGCTTTGGGGAACGACAGCTCGGGAACGGGATGGGGAACGCCCCCGCTGCTGCCGACAGAGCAGCGAACGATGCTCCCGGCGTGCTGGGGTCTACAGGGGTCCAGATTGTCCCCATCCCCGGGAATCAAGGGGAAGGGAGGGGGAGGAGGCGCCGGCACCCTGCCGGTACCCAGCCGTGCGCTCCCGGCCGCAGGCACGGAGATGCGCAGGGCAGGACCCGGCACCGGGCAGGACGGAGCTGGCGGAGCCGGGACGCGTGTAGGGGCTGGCGGGGAGAGTCGGGGTCGGAGGGACGCGGGCGGTCCCCGGGCAGGGCCGGGCGGTGCCCACGCCCCGCGTGGGGCGNCTCCGCAGCTTCGCCGATTACTTCGGGCGGCTGAGCCGAGCGCGGCGGGAGCTGCCCCCGGCCCCGCCGAGCCCCCCGCGGCCGCCGGCCGAGGACATCTCCCCCCGCGATGTCTTCATCGCCGTCAAGACCACCAAGAAGTTTCACAAGGCGCGGCTGGAGCTGCTTCTCGACACCTGGATCTCCCGCAACCGCGACATGGTAAGGGATGGGGTCAGGGATGGAGACGGGGACGGTCCCCAACGCTGGCCGGGATGGAGCGGCTCGGGACGGGCTGCAGCCCACACTTCTCCGCCGCGGTCCCGACCCTTCGTCCAGCGGGATCCGGGTGGTGCCGTGACCCAGCAAATACCACCTCCCCTTCCCTTTTCCCCCATATCGCTGAGCCGGGTGGTACTCCGAGGCTAGCTGGGCTGTTCTGCAGCAAGCTGTGTTTTCGGGAGGGTGAAATGCAGCGTTGCAGAGTGAGTTTGGAACGGGGAAGTGATGGAGAGAGCCTGACTTTGCCTTCTCACATTCAGCAGCCCCCCAAAACTCTGCTCTGGGGTTCTTTCCGCTGAGCACCTCCCATTGCAGAGCTGGCCAAGAGTTACTTTCTGCTGATGGAACTGAGGCACGGTGTAGGGGTGCAGCCCAGCCCGTGGGTGCCACTGTCTGGGTCAAGTCCCTGCAGTTGTGCTGCCCAAAGGACACCCAGTTTAGCAGCCCAGGGCTGGGGGAGTGCCGGGATGTGCTGAAGCTCTCGTTCCCTTTGCCAGGGACTGGGCTGGACTGGTGTGGCTGGGAGCTCTTGTGGGTCTGCACCGGCTCACCCACACTGGGGCAGTTCCAGAGAGTCTGGTTCCTGACCTTACTGATGTCCTGGCAGTCCCTTACTCTGTCCTTCAAGTACTGAAGCAAAATTCTAAAGGGAAAAAAAAAAAAAGCTGTTTCCTTAGGAAATGTGCTTTGCCATTTGCTCTTAAGACACTCTTTCTACCCTTAGGCAGCTTCCCAAAAGTAAGTTATGTCTGGTCCTAACCTTTTCTTCCTACTGTCTTCACGTGTTTCCTCCTGGCCTGGAACTCAGTTTCTTGCTTGCAAACTGTTTTCCTTGGAAATCTGGAGTGGCTGAGGGTGGAGGCCGTGGGGGAAGGATTGACCTGTTCCTGCCCTCTTCACCCAAGTCTGCTGGACCCTGTGGGGTCTTGACTCCTGCACCATACCCCAAGAATTATCTTGCTATTTTTCCGCCCCCCTGTGAATCGTGTTCTTTTTCAAAATTTTTTTTGGTCAGGTTTCCTGGGCTTGGCAGTGAATCTGCCACTTCTTCTTGGTCCAGTTATTTAATGGAAACCTCTTTTATGCTCTGCTGTCACTGCGAGGGGGTGGTGAGTGGTGGTGGAGTGAAACGCTCTTTGAGCACCTACAGATGATCCTGGGAATGGCTGCTCTTTTTTTTCTCCTCCCTCTTGTGAGCTCCGGCTTTCTTCTAGGTTTTTTTTCTTTTTTT
>VZTZ01047416.1:195591-276474 GCA_013400955.1 Drymodes brunneopygia | reverse complement strand
AAGGTTGGGAGGATGCTGGGCATGATGCAATTCCCAGACGGGGCTTAAAAAGTAAAATAAATACAAATAAAAATTTTAAGATGAAGTAAAAAATTGAAATAAAATAAAATAAATCAAATTAAAATAAATTAAATTTTAAAAAAATATATAAAATCTACCCCACGGAGGTTTCAGGAGCGGGGGCAGGCAGCTCACCACCCTCCAGTTTGTCTCCCACCAGGCTCCCAGCCTTTCCCTCCTCCTTTCCCTGCTCGTGGGCCGAAAAGTAAATAAATACATGCATTAATAAACAAAAGGAAAACAAAAGCAAAGCCTGCTGCTCTCGCATACTTGGCAGACTCCGCAGGCCAGGCTGCTTTCATCTGCACCCCGGCGCTGGTGTGGGACGTCCTGTTTATTCTCGCCTGCTCGCAGCAGCTGATAAGGCAGCTGTACCTTTTGGAGAGTCTGGTGTGTGCTGATGGGGTGGGGACAAGCCCAGCTTGTTGGGGACACTGCCACTGTGGAGAGACCACTGCTGTTGTCACCAGCGTGCCCTAGGGATGCTCCAGCACCGTGCCTGGCCAAAGGCTTTCCCCATCTCTGGGTGGTTGCAACATCGAGGGCAGAGAGTAATACACTGGGTTAGTCCTTTTTGNTTTTTTTTTAAGAAAAAAAACCACATTGAGAAATATGTAGATTTTAAAATGCCTTTTTATACATTTTCTGTGGATCAGAAAAAGAAAAAAATCCCCGACCTTTGATAATCTGTTTAAGAAAGAAAAAAGAATTGCGATGACTTGTAACTATCACTTACCTTAATTTATATGTTCTAGTATCTGGAATGTCACTCTGTGCTTTTTGTAACTAGGATGTGTTGAAAGCAATAGATGTGGGAAGGGGAACCAGCATGGACAGTGCGTTCTCAGGGACCTGAACCCGATCGCTGCCACGGGGTTCCCGTGGGAGCGGTCACCAATAAAGCGGCTTTTTTGCTGACCACAGTCACCTGGTCCGGGGCTCCGGCGTCTCTTTATGGATGTGCTGCTCTGAACACCCCTTGATCCCCCGCAGATGTTATCACCTCTGGCCGAGCTCTCAGGAATGCCCCGAGGAGGGGCTGCCCCTCCGTCCCTTTTTTCCCACGGGTACTGGGATCCTGCTGGCCATTTGCATCCCAGGGTGTGAGGGTCCTCTCCTCCTTCCCCTTCCCAAAAGGCTCGCACAGGGTTTGGCACCTCGGGGCTGGTTTTTCCCAGGCTCAGGGGTGGGAGCGGGCGGTGGGGATGAGGTGAGAGTCGGTTGTTAGCGGGGTGTTGTTAACAGCCGGCGGCCGGGCGTGTGCGTGGGAAGCTCGGGGGCTGCGGGGGAGGAGCCCCTTCCCTCCCAGCCCTCCGATCACCCTCTCCGCCACAGTTTCAGCCAACACTGGGCATCCACCTGCCAGTAACAAGCCCCAGCTTTCACAGGCTGTGGCGCTAGCCTAAAATCTGCCCCCCCCACTCCCCAAACCAGTCCTGTTTGTGCCAGTGGTACCATCTTCCAGCTGCGCCATCCCCTCCCCGCCTTCCTGCAGAGCCAGCACCCTTTTTTTTTTTTTTCCTTTTCGAGGCACACTTACTTCACAGTTTCGCTTGAATCTCTGGGTTATCAAGGGTTGGCCCTGCTAAAAATACAGCCTGGCAGGAAGTCGGTGTGTGCTGAAGCAGCCACCCCTCCTCCCAGCCCCCTTCACCCTTCAGACAGCCACAAAAATCAAAAGTACCCCAATTTCTGCAGCCCTTGGTGAGGTGGGGCTCTGGCTGAGACTCTGTCACTTCAGAGAACCAGCACTGCCCTGACCCAACCACCCGAAAAAGCGCCCTGGAGAAAGCGAAGGGTGGATGGACAGCAGTGCTGCCTTGCCCCAGCTGCCTGGCCCAGGGTGGGGTGCTGGGTGCAGGATCCGGTGCCCCTCAGCCTTCCCCGGGTGCGGGGTCAGCGAAGGGACCTGCGTCAGGCACAGGAAGCTGTGACACCGAGCCCCCTCTGCCCCCCCACGAGTTTTCTTATTGCTCACAGGCTGCGGTTTCGGCAGCGTGGGCACTTCCCAGCAGCGGTGCTGTCACCCTCACTGAGCCTGACCCTCCCCTGGCACCCCAGACAGGATGGGGGGATGTGGGTCAGGTGCCCATCGAGGCACTGGGCAGCCAGGGACTGTGGCTTGGCGTTGGGATGCTGCTGCAAGACACAGGAGCCCCTGGAAGGGGTAAAGGTTGGGAGGATGCTGGGCATGATGCAATTCCCAGACGGGGCTTAAAAAGTAAAATAAATACAAATAAAAATTTTAAGATGAAGTAAAAAATTGAAATAAAATAAAATAAATCAAATTAAAATAAATTAAATTTTAAAAAAATATATAAAATCTACCCCACGGAGGTTTCAGGAGCGGGGGCAGGCAGCTCACCACCCTCCAGTTTGTCTCCCACCAGGCTCCCAGCCTTTCCCTCCTCCTTTCCCTGCTCGTGGGCCGAAAAGTAAATAAATACATGCATTAATAAACAAAAGGAAAACAAAAGCAAAGCCTGCTGCTCTCGCATACTTGGCAGACTCCGCAGGCCAGGCTGCTTTCATCTGCACCCCGGCGCTGGTGTGGGACGTCCTGTTTATTCTCGCCTGCTCGCGGCAGCTGATAAGGCAGCTGTACCTTTTGGAGAGTCTGGTGTGTGCTGATGGGGTGGGGACAAGCCCAGCTTGTTGGGGACACTGCCACTGTGGAGAGACCACTGCTGTTGTCACCAGCGTGCCCTAGGGATGCTCCAGCACCGTGCCTGGCCAAAGGCTTTCCCCATCTCTGGGTGGTTGCAACATCGAGGGCAGAGAGTAATACACTGGGTTAGTCCTTTTTGTTGCTTTCCCCCTCCTTTTTTTTTTGGTTTAATTTGCATTTGGGTCACTTGCAGTCCCAGACTCCATGTGAGTCACCGTGTTCCCAGCCTGGCTGTGGGGACTTTCAGGAGGGAACGTGTGCATGGCGATGGGACAAACACCCATCCTGGTACTGACAGCAGTGAGAAGCACTTGAGGCTTGGGGTGGGAGGGCAGTGTTGGGAGACAGCAAAACTTGTGTGAATTGGCTCCAAGAGCCACTTCCAGCTGCTTTGGCCCAGAAAACTGGAATATTTGTGGGAAACAAACATGAAAGAATCCGAATCGCAGGGCCTGAGCGATGCATGCGGTGCTCCAGCTGCAGCTCTGGGAGCTGCCTGTCCCAGTGCTGGGTGGGAGAGTGCTGGGACCCCCGTGGGGGCATGATCTACATCCCACCACCTCTGTGCAGCTGGAGGTGACTTAATCCACCACCAGCACTGTCTGCCTTGGAGTGAGGGGCTGCAAAGCCCTGCAACAGACAGTGATGGCTGTGGGGTGGCCAAGACCCAGCACTGGGATGTACAGAGTAGCTCTCAACCATTGCCCCTTTATTTTTACCCCCCTTCTGCTGTTTCCCACAACCTGCACAACATGCAGGTGGTTTAAATAAATAACCCAAAATCCCTACAAAGTTTATTTTTCTCTTCCTGACTTTTAAGACCAGCCTTGAATCTATCAAAACCAATCCCCCTTGCCCCAGAGCTCCCAGCAACTGCTGTTTCTGGTCTGCCTCAGCTGCCCAGTGGGGCCAGTTCTGTTGCTGTAGCCATTTGGCAAGCCAAGAGTGGAGGAGGAGATAAATTGAGCATCTTAAAAGCATCTGGAAACACTTCCCACGACGCTGCCAGATGAGCTCTGCGAGGCCGCAGCATCACCGAACAGCCCTGCTCCCAACCCCTCCTTCCTCCTCCTCAGTGGATGTGTCCCCCTTCAGCCCCCCCAAACCAGGCTGGTTTCACCAGGGAAACAGTGCTGGGTTTGTGCCTGTCCCTGCTGAGGGCAGGGACCTGAAAGCAGCAGTGACAATGCACAGCAAAGTGGTGTCACCACGGTATCAGCACTGGGTGATGCTCCAGCCATTTCCTCATCAGCCAGGAGAGCCTCCCTTATTTAGGGTGGGCTGTTGAGTTAGAGAGTCCTTGGGGGAGCCATTCTGGCTCCCTGTTGAGCAACCCATGTACAGGCCCCAGAGCTGATGTGTTTGGAACAGCTCATGAGTTGCCAGGTGATTTATGGGGTGCAAGCACCAGGTTCCGTGAGGTTTGCCTGGTGGGAAGAGGAAGTGGTGGGAGCAGCACCAGCATCTGCAACACCTCGCAGTGAGCAGGGAGCTGTGCTTCCTCCCACTTCCCTCCACGGACTGGGAGGGATTAAAAAATCCCTGAGCAGAGATTTTTGCTGAGGTCGTGGTGAGAAACACCGCCAGCTCCAGGCAAAGCCTTCCTTGCCTGGAGGGATGAGGAAAACACTCCTGGAAGCAATGGAGACATCAGTGTTGAAGGAAAAGTCCTTCTGCTCCTGCCACCATCCGTCCCCTCTCCACCACACAGCAGCACGAGGGCGCAGCACGGCTGCTCCATCAGTGTGGCCACAGCCAGGCCACCCTCTGTCCCTGCCTGGCCACCCCAGCATGAGGGAACTGCTGGAAAATGAGCTGGGACATACTGGAGTGCTGGGACAAACCAAGCCCGTGCAGGCCGAGCTGGAGACACGGGGTGAGGAGGAGCCCTGCATGGAGCATTCCCGTGGTTGCCTCTGCTCATAAACTCTCCCGACTGCCAAGCACAGGGCTCCAGCACCCCACGTGGTCAGACCGATGGGAGCCTCCCGTTCGGGGTTTTCTTTCCAGAGGATGAGCCAGCGGACACTCAGTTCTGTCCTGGCTCCCCCTCGCAGTGCAAGGAGAGGACCTCCTGAAAGCACCACAGAGTGGGGAGATGGGGTCATTCCTCGGGAACAAGGGTGCCTCAGGAAGGGTTAGAGAAGATGAGCTGCGATTTCACCTGCCTGCTGCTTTCCTGGATTCATGGAGAGAACAAAACCCCACGGGACCCTCCCAAAGAAGCAAATGCAGCTCTCAAATGCACCCCATGGAAGGAGCTGGGCGGACCAGGCTGCAGCATCAGCAGCAGGTGCTGCCTGCACAGTGCCACCTTCAGCAGAAAACATGACCTGTAGTTTGGGCCATTTCCCACCCCGAGAGGTGACAGCAGATGGGGACAGGCAGTCAGTAACTGTGTCCCACAGCCGCCAGCTCTGCCTGATGGTTTTCCATCCACCAACCCACGGGAGCTCCCGGAGGCAGCACTCATGTTAGCACAGCTCAGCACACCACAGAGCAAACACGTTTGAAAGCATCTCCCCAGGGCATCCCTCCCTGCCTTATCTTGGAGGGCTGAGATCTAAGGGACCACTACTGAAGGCTGATCTAAAGGCGAGGTTTATTCAAACACATACTTCACCCTTCCCTCTGTTTTCTCCAAGCCCTGAGTGGTTCAGGAGAGAGCCCTGCCCTGCTCCCACTGGGATTGGGAGCAGTGCAGAGGGTGAGAGAAGCTGCAGCTCCTGGGGGTGGCTGGAGAACACTGGGAGAGGTCACCAGGCAGGTGGCCTTTGCATGTTCCCATCCCTGGTGGAGTCCATAAACCTGGTAAAATATTTACACTGATGACTCCAACAGAGGCTTTATTTTCCTTCACGCCATGAGATTCCCTTGACTGCTCCAAGCCCTTTTAGAGCTATAGAGAGCAGGTTTAATCATCTTGGGTCAGGGATGAAGATGGAAAACGTGGGTTCCTCCTTTAGATGGGAATGAAAAAAAAGAGGGGAGACAGATCTGTCAATTATTAGTGAAGGGAGGAAAACTGGTGTCTGTTGAGATTCACAGCCGTGAGGGGGAAAGTCACAACAAGGAGCCCTCTGTGGTTCTGAACTGGATCCATGGGCAGGAATTGAGAGCATGGGTGTGGATTTCAGCCATACTCACAGCATTTAAAAAAATACATAGCATTTACCAAGACAGAGTTGAATTATTGCTTATCCCCACACCTAGGAAGGGAGGGGCTGAGGTCAGGGCAAGAATAGCACAGGATGGGGGCAGGAACCCAATGCCTCCTTTGACTGGCAGGATCAGGCAGAAAAGAGATCAAGAAAATTAGAAGACAGTGAAGGTTTCAGTTCACTACATGACAGTGATGTGGTGGTGGGCCCAGGATCAGAGAACTGCACAAAGACAACTAAAAAGAAACCCAGGATACTCTGGGGCAGCCCTGAGCAAGGGGAGCCCACGCTGAGTTTCATCTTCTCCCAAAGAGGAACGCCTTTGACAGGGCTGAGCTGCTGGGGCACCATCCCAGGCCATTTCTGCACACTTCTTGTACTTATGCTGGTGAAAATGAACCACTCGTGTTTGCTGCTGCTCGCCTGGGGAATAACCAAAGCAGCAGAGGGGGCTCAAGGGGTTAAAACACACTGGGCACAGGAGAACATCTCCCAGGCTGATGTGTCCAAGGCTGCTCCAGCATCTTCTGCCCCCAGGTACAAGGACATCCCCACAGCAGTCCCACACCCCCTTTGGGAGAAAACACAGATCAATAACCAGGAACAGTGGTTTTAAATCGTTTATTTTTAAAACATGAAACCCAAGCTGAATAGAAACCACAGAAATTACATTTAGGTTTTTTTGTTTAGTATTTGCAAACCGAAAAGTTACAGTAAAAAATAGCTACGTTACAATCAATAGAACTACAGAATTAAAAGTAAAGATACAAAAATGGGCTCAATCCTCTTTAATCCTCACAATTTAAAAACATTTTGGGTAAGTGCAGGAACACTTGAAAGAAACTAGCAGGTCCAAAGTTTAAAAAAAAATTATATATATTTATTTATTATATATGTATATAAAGTGGTATGATATACAACCATTATGGTTAAGAAGAAGAAGAAAAAAAACAAAAAACCAAAAAAACAGAGAAGTTACAAAAAGGCCAGGTACATGTTCACCATTAGGTTTCTGTGCACAGTGTCCAAGAAAATAAACTTCCCTCTGAATGATGTGAATAAAACTCATGGGGCCTCCCGTTACCAAGGGACCTGAGGCACGCGACGTGACGGCTGGGCAGGTGCACCCAGTGCAGAGGACAATGGAAGAAATGAGGCTTTTCTGGGACTTCAGCAGCCTCCTGGGCAGAGGCCACTGGAGAACTCTTGGTGTGAGATTAGAGGAGGAACAGGAAGGAAGGAGTTGGGAATTGCATAGTGAGGAGCAATGTGGTATCAAATATGCAGAGCACCTAAGAGCTTCATGCTACAGTTATCCTCTTTAGGAAAGGAGTATTTTGAACTTTCTGGTTGTACATCAATTTATGTTCCACTTTGTTCATGCAGCCACAGGGGCTGGGTGAGCACCCGGGAGCTCCAGGCCACCAGTGACCCATCCCTTGTCTCCCAGCTGGGCAGCACGCTCACCATCACGGCTTGGCAGAGATCCCACACCCCCCTGAAAGCACAAACCACTTGGCAGCCATCTAGGAACTGTTAACAAAACATCCCACACTTCTGCTGGGCCTCCTGGAACGCCCAGGGAAGCCATCCATAGCATGCACATGGTTTCTGGAAAAGGGGAGCAGGCTGTGATGAAAGGAGGTACAGACCAAGCCTTGGCAGGTGTCTGTCTCAGGGCATGAGATCTGCTCCTCAGTACCTCCCTGGAGGGCTTCTCCCTCCCACCCAGAGATGTTCACTGAGTGATACTGACACAGTTCCTGAGCTGGAGAAGACCCTGGCTTCTCCTTGGACCCCAGGTAGGAAGTACTTCAAAGCCAGCTCCTCTCCCGAGCTAAGGGAAAACCCACCCACCTCATCTCCTCTGGAACTGGGGGGGTGGTGAGGATCAACAAGCCAAGACACTTCTCTCTTCTTCAAAGGGCTCAGAATGGTATTTCAGTGGCTGCTGGGAGGAAGAGAAGGGAGCACCAGAAGTGAAGCCTGGGTTTGCTCCCACAGGTCCCTGGACCTTGCTCTGGGGGCACCCACCCACTCCTGTCTCCCACCACCCTGCAGCACCCAAAGCTCTCGTGAGCTATGGCTGAGCAGCTCCCTGAGAAATGCTTTCACTCTCAGAAAGGCCAAACTTTTCATGTAGTTTCAGGGAACTGCTAAGAAAATCCTGACTTAGGATCACTTAAAACCCCATGCACTGTGTCCCCCTCAAAGCACTCAAATGAACATCCCTTGCATCTTGGCTGAGATGACTGTACACGGAAAATCAACACCTATCAAATGGAGAGAACTTAAAAAGGACAGGAGGGGAAGGGAGCACTCCATCCTTCACATTTGGATACATGGATGCACGCTAAAAATCTTAGCTTGAACCCTTTTATCAGCACACAAAATGAACTCAGTTTAATAATACATACAGGATACAAACACTACAGTTATAATTCCCAAGACAGCACAAGAAATTCACAGCCAAGTCTTGATTTGATTTCCTTTACAATTACAATGCAGTCTTGAACACTGGACACAAGAGTCCAACATGCTATTTACATTTCACATTGTGGAGATGTTTGTGTGCTTGGAAGAGTTCTCAGTTCCAAAAGAAAGTGTCATTCACACATGATGATGCAGTGGAAATAAACCAAGCCAACCAGACAAGCCAATGACCACATTTGTGCTTCTGAAGAAGTAACATGAAGTGTCTTCACTGATGCAGTCACCTTCAACCGCACAAGCTGCCATCCACTCTGCAGTCAGCGAGGTGTCCAGAGGCCAATCTCAGCTCCCCTGACTTCTGGACCCTTGTTCTAGCAACCAGGAACACGAGAAATGCCCGATAAGGTCAGCTGGGACACACCAAGTGGATATGGCCTTGGCATTTTGTCACATTAAAAACAGAGAGACACGATGGAAGAGAGAGAAGTCTCTACAGCTTTACCTCCTGCAGCTTGAAGAGTTTGGACTCCCTCAACCATGAATGCCATCCAGAACAGATGAGTCTTCGCCAGATAGCACCTGCTGTTCACCCGAGAGGGAGGCACAGAGTCTGGGAGATCTTGGCTTTTCAAAGTCCCCTCCTCAGACAAAATGTGACCATATGGATGAGACTGATTATGTCGCAGCCATAAGAATAGGCAAAGGCCATCTGTTCTTCAGCAGATCCATTCAGACCAGCCTGCAGAAATGCCACACTGTTGCTCAAGGTTCCAGTAAAATTAAAAAGGAAAAAAAAAAAGTAGTAGTAATAATAATAATAACAATAAACCAAAAGAAACCCATTAGTCTGTGTTTCCTATCCAGCGCTCTGCACAGCATGCAGCGGGGCAGCAGAGTTCCAGGATGCTTTACAAAAGTGCAATATCCATGTCAAGTAAAGGAAGTGCTGGCTGGACACAGGTACACCGCTCACACCGCAGTCACGTTGTGCTGGCCTCCAGAGAGCAAAATGTTATCTCCAGAACATTCTTTCCAGTTATATGTAGAAGTCACAGAGCACGAATCTCCACAGCTGTGCCTTGCTGCGAGCCCCAAACACTGTCACAAGTTGTTCTGGGTGTTGGAAGTGGCTGTGCCAGGCCTTGGAAGGAAGCAGGTCGAGGTGGCTGCTCCGTTAGGTGCTGCAAGCAAAGGCATCAGCTCACTCCTGTTGTTGTGTGGCACAGACAGTGCCACGGTGACAATTTAGAGCCAGCCCAAAGTGCAGTCACACAGAGGTTCAGGGTGCATTCTGTGCACAAAGGAGTTGGTACACAGAAGCACTTGTTTTCACAGGGGTCCCCACACCCTCCAAAACACGTGCCTTCCACCAGTAGGCCTGGGCCACAGATCTCAGGGCAGCTCCCCCAAAATTGATAATGTGAGTACCAGTCGGAGCACATCCTTGCAAGGAGGGGTGATGGCAGAACAACTCAGTCTTAGTAAGGATTATATGGCTCTTGATTCTTTCTTCAAAGTGAGGGAAAGGTTGGGGTTCCCCCCAGAGAGCAGTTGGGTGCTTGGGGCCCTGCAAGATCACCACACCCTGCACACCCACAGCCCCTGGTAGGCTCTAAGACAGGATGGAAACCCTGGGGCTCAGGAGCCACAGTGTCCCTCCATACCACCTGTGACCACGTTTCCCTGCCCTTGTTATTTGATAAAACAGAGGTATGTTTCAGTGTGAAGCCCATCCAGTGTGTCTGAAAGGGCATACTGAGTCCTGAGCAAGAAAATCCTGCTTCCAAAGGTTTATGGTGAAGTGTGAAGTTTATTCCAAACCCTTCTCTTCCTGTCTGTATGGTGATGCCTCCTCCCCGTCTCTCACTCCTTTGAATGGTAACAGCTGGCCTTGCAGTTTAGTAGTGGTTTCTATCTTAAGAGGAGTCTCAAAGCTTGCTCTGCCACAGAGCTGGTACCATTTCCCAGCAGATCCCATGAGCCTGTTTAGCTGCCTGCCAGGAGCAGTTCCCACCTCACTGCAAGAAGGCAACTGACTTGAGTAAAGGCAGGTTGGTAACTCTGTGCCCCCAACAGCCAACGTGGGGTGAGCAGACATCACTGAGGTGACGATGAACTGCCTCTGCCAAAGGCTCCACTCCAGCTTGAGAGATGTTTGCCACTCAATTTCCTCTGCCAGTTATTTCAAATAATGCTCAGCAGCTCTGCTGAGATGCCCCTACTAAGAGGTAAAAAGACGAAAAGGAACATCATAGTTACCCTACTGAAAGGGCAGTAGTTGACAGTACCTCCCAAGAGGCAGTCTCCTCTTCCAGCAGGAAGCTGCCAGTGCCCTTTGGAGCACTGCTCTTCAGTGGGAAGTACAGCACCAGTGAAGGATGTTGCCCTCTGCAAGCCTTGTTCTGCCTCACGTCTAGAAAATGCCTTACATGTGCATTAGTATGGTCAGATAGTGGTTAGCAATGTGCCTTCAAAAACTAAACAAAATAAAACAGAGTAAAATATAAACCTGTTCTGACAGTCACAATGTTGTTCAGGGTTTCTGACTCTAGAACACAGAAGACACACTGACAATCTTGTGAGTTTGTTAGGACTGAGGCTCCAAAAACCTCCTTCAATGCCATTTCAGCAACCCTGTGCTGTAGATGATGATTTATAAAAAAGGAAAAAAAGAAAGTCCAGCAGAGTTCACAGGTCAGTCCTGTGGGGGGAGCTTGCATTTGCTATAAATCCATCGGTGCTTCCAGTTACTCTTGCTTTTGCAAGCTGACTGTCCCATAACATCTTGCATCAGAGAGCCAAAACTCTTTAGTGCAAAAATACCTCCCATAAAATCTCATGAGTCTTTCCCTGGAAAAATTTGGCACCAAGTGAGTGGCTGGCTCCTGTTTGGTCTGTGTCAGCCTAGGAAAGGCAGCACCCAGAATGCCATCTGCAAATACCTGGGCTTCCCTGATGGAGCAGAGAGGTCAGGTCCAGAGCAGTGCACAGGGTAACTGTCCGGTGCTGGGCCCCCCTGCTCCTCCTCAAGAACTCACATGACAGATTAAAGTGGGAAAGAAAAAGGCATTTTCTTAATGGACAAAAAAAAAAAAAAAAGCTAACCAGGGTGGTGAAACGGTTTGCTCTTCTAGAGCAAATTCCAGTGGATATGCAGTGACACCACGAGGCAGGAGCTCCCCCCTCCCTCCCTCACCCAGGGCAGTGCACAGAGGATTCCCACTGAGATGCTGTGCTGTGCATTCCCTCAGCACTCCCTCGTTGCACGCCAGCCACAGGCACCAGTCCTGCTTCTTCAGTGTCTGGCAGGCTGCTGGTCCCACTGCAGGAGTGAAGAACATCTACCACCATCTTTCACCACACCCCTCTTGCAACAGAAGGGGGGAAAAAGGGGGCAGAAGATATTCACCACCTGTTTCTGACAGGCTGCTCTGGTGAGCTGGCCCAGTTTGCTGCCCTCAGCTGCTTGCCTGCACACATTTGCTCTCTTGCACATCAGGTACAGCAAGGTGAAGGCTTAAATTCAAAAGGAGCCCACTCCAGTGGGCAGGTTCCAGGTTGGAAGGGTGGTCTGGACTGGAGAAACAGAAGGAGCTGCACTAGATTTTGGGCAGAACAGCAGGATTGTTCTACGAGGACAGCACAGGGGCACAGCAGTTGGCACATTGTTTAGTCTGACTGCACGTGTGGGTTCTGTTTTTTGTTTTTGCTGTTTTGTTTTTTTTTTGCTTTTGCTTTTTTGTTTTAATGCACACTGCCAGCATCTGGACGAGGTTGGTTGGTGGCGAGGTATTTGGCTCTCATGCTGGAGGTGTACTGGAGAGAGAAAAGACAAGAGAAAAAAACACAAAACAAACAAACAGAAAGTTAAGTCAGAATGACTAATGTCACGACGGAACCACTGATTTCTACCACTTCTCAGCATAACATGGTGTGTATTTACAGCAAGCATCTCAAGGAGCTGCTGGCTCAGTCTTAAAGGAAAGTTTCACAAGTCACTGCATAGTTCACTCTGAGTAACATCCTGCCAGTCTGCTGCAGGGGTGCTGGCCAGCTCAGTGTAGATGTGCTGGTGATTTATCCAAGCTCTACAGAGAAGGAAATCCAATAGTCACTAAGTCAAAACATGACATATGTTGCTTGGGAGAAGAGAGGGAAATGGGAATGATGCAGATGTAAAAACCCACCCCACACTTTCACCCTCTCTTAGTCATGTTACTGCTTTCAACCATGCCAGAAAAAGGAGGTTGAAAAGAAAATGGGTGCTCACTGCTTCTTCACATTGCATTTTATAGCAGTGAGGGCATCAGAAGACTGCATGTGCTGTGGATGGGCAGCTTGAAAGAAAAGTGAGACATAAAATGATTTATGCCCAAGAAAGAACAGACCCTACCAGGCTGGAAACAGGCTGCCATCAAACAGGATGATATTAGCAAGTTATCAGGTGGGTGAGAGCCCACTGTGGCTTGGGATCCAAGCTGTGCACTGAGCAGCAGCAGATGAGACTCCAGCGTGGGGGTGAGAAGAGCAAGTCAGAAAGATGAAGGTTGGTTCAATTTGGAGGTGGTGGTGCTGTTCTTATTTTCTTTTTTACTCTAAGCAAGTCAATCCAAAACAGCTCCGAGAAGCTACTGAGGTAACGTGTGTCATCCAGCTTTGAATAATGAGCTGAGAAACACGTGAATAATATCCAGCTGTAAGAACAGAACTTTGCCTCTTTATGCCAAAGTGTCCAATGTTCTGGGTTCTGCCACCACAATATTAACAAGCAAGCAATGAGGACAGACATTTCATTCCTCTTTTTATACCCTCTGGAGCTTGAATAATTCTATAATATCCACAGCTTACTTCCCAAGAGTGCTCTTCAGCATACTGACTTTTTATCACCTCTTAAACCGAACCACATAAAATAGCCAGTTAAGCTGGCAAAGAGACAACTGAAAGGCAGTTCCACACCAGGAGGTGTGATTTATCTTACCCACTGGGAAAGAACATTATGAGGCATCTTCAGGCTCTCAAAAGCTCAGCTGTCCACGGGGGTTTTCAGGGAATTAACAGTATTTTATCAGTTTTCCTTCAAAGACTGACCTGGGTTGAACCTCTGCACAATAGAAGAGAGAAACTGCTCCTCTGGCAGAGCTGATCCCATCAGCACAAGATGAAGACACCTGTGGCTTATTTGCACACTCAGCTTTTAGTGTCTTCCATAATTGGAAAACTTTTTGCAGAACATGGATCTTAATATAAAATTCTGGCCCAGAAATGGCATCTATATTTAGAAGACAAAGGGTACATCTGTTCTTTCTAAGATGTAATTTTAGTCAGTGAGAGGGCAAAAGATTGAAAATAGCAAGCTGAGCTACTTTAAGGACAATAATCTATACAATGTATTGAATGTGATTACTGTTTCAGAAATAAAGTTTAGGGCATTATTAATACATAGGAGAATAACCCAACAGGCTCAGAGAGGTTTAGAAGTCAAAGAACTTTCTCACAGAGTAAGTAGGGCACATTTTAGGTGGTGCAATGCTGATATGACCAGCCAAGCCTCATGCTGAGAAGAGGGCCTTAGAAGAAAAAATACACCTGATTGCTCACTTTCCATTTGCATTCTCTCTAGCAATGTGATAGGAGATGAGTATGAACAGAGAACTTCTCCAGCTGTTAAAGTTTTGTAAGAAGTATTTACAAAAAAAAATAATTTCAGATAATGGAAGGTTATTGTGCTTCTTTCTGGACAAGTCATACATGTTCAGCACACAACATGCAACACAAACTTTCTTTAAAGCATTAAAATCAAGAGGACCACTTGATGAATTGCATTTCAAAGATGTACAAAGCACACCTATCATGGAGGGAGAATTGAAAAGAATTCCCTCCTCCCTCCAAAAAGAAAAGACCCCACAGTTGTTTAAGTGCCACTAAAAGTAACCAGGAACACAAGATCTGGACAGTAAAGCAGAGAGTATTTCACATTCAAACCTACCTGCAAAAACACCACAAGGAACAAATCAAGACTCAGAGTAGTCAGAGTTAGGGCTGATGTTCTCTCCTTAACTCAGGATTTACAGTCTGAACCAGTTACTCCTCTGTTCAGTGTGTTTTAAATGACCATGATAAGTATGACTGGAACCTGGCAGTAGAGAGCCAACACCTCACTGTGCCCCTCTCACCAGCACAGCTCTATCTGTACTCTGCATCTCAGTCACAGCATCACCCTCCAGGTACAAGTGCTCTCTCCACATGCTGCAGTCCTTCCTCCAAGCCCTTCTCTGCTGGGAAGCAGAGGAAAAATGCTGTGGAACACACAGGTCCCAACATCTGGACAGGCCAGCAGAAGAAGGTGTATCAGCAGACATTTGTCACTTTGGATATGAAACCAAACTAGATTATCCAGAGTTAAAACAATTAAGTCTTCAGTTGCTTTATAAAATAAAATCACTAGGTCTTTAACTCCATTGAAAAGTGATTCCAAAGACAGAAAGCCTGAGCACAAGTCAGACCAAGGAGGTCTTGGACTCCACTGGGAGGCCCACAGCTGTCAGGTTCACAGTTGCATTTAGTTTCCTTTAAAGAGGAGCTTTCATAGAAGGTTAAAGAACACGCACAACTCAGCCATTCTTCCAGCACGCTCACTGGAAGCACCCATGTGCCTACATACCCTCATTTACCCTTTCAAAAACAGCACAGAGGACAAGCTGCACCCCAAACCTCCACCTCACTGTCAGCTTCCCTGAGAAGGTCACCTGAAAGAGTCCTTGTTACCATTTCTGCTGGTTGCCTGTGCCATTCCACACAGCACCTCTCAGTCACTTACCAGCCAGCTCTGACAAACACAGCTGATCGCTCACAGGTTTATTTTTGTATTTCTCCAAAGAAAATAAAAGCCTCTCCTTCACATTTCAGCCTTGTTGAGGGTATAAACTTTCATAGGTGTGGTTTGCCAGCACATACTAGTTAGGCACTTAACACACATAGCCTGGGCACAAAGGGATCATTGGTTGCAAGAAAAAAAATAATTTAAGGGAATAATCAGTTCGTTTCAGGGGCCATAAATTCCACTGACTCCTGTGAACTCCATGAGTGCTTCACAGCTAACTAAGCTATGCTGAAAGATCACTTACCATATGAAACCATGACTGAGTACAAACCATTTACTATTTGTGGTTAAAAACCCACGTGTATTTCTCTTGAGCTACCCTGTCTTTGATTTCCTGCCAGAGCTGTTCAGGTAATCCAATAAAGACCAAAGCTTCTGGATTCAAGTTCTGAAAGGTTGATCTCAAACAGCCAGAGCACAGTAAACACACAGAGTTTGGTGTTATTATGTATGGGAGGTACAAGATGCAGGGAAACAGCTAATTCCAGCCAGTGGGTTCTGAATTCAAAGGGACTCAAGTTTTTCAAGTCAAAAGAACAGAGCTTCTGTTGGTTTTGTTTGTTTTTAGAGCCTTGGAAAGAATGCAGTGCCTTTTCCACAGCCCTTCAGACAGCCACATTAAGCTCGGGTAGGACCATAGATAAACAGAAGACAGTGCAGACTGGGATTCAGGTCATGTTTCAGTCCAGGGATTTCAAGTGTAGAATGAAGGCCCTAGAATTTCCCCACCCTCACCAATATTTTATTTCATGGAACAGATCCATCTAACATGGCTACAATACCACCTACAGGAACAGCAAAGCACAAAACCCACCACAAGCTGAGGCCCAAAAACAGCCTTAGCAAGACTAAAGAGTGGAGAAAGCTGTGAGCCTTGCAAGGGTGCTGGCACCATGCTTCCAGACAAGGTGGTTTGTGTTCATGCACCATGGCAGAGGCATCAAGACACCCAACCCAGACCTTTCCCAGCAGTCCCAGGGCAGGCAGGCAGAGAGGGGAGCAGGGATGCACACCAAGCACCAGCAGAACAGAAAGGAGTCCAGTGCAAGGCTGACCAAAGTGCCAACAAGAACGGGCAGAGAAGAAGGAACAGCAGCAGCTTTGTGGGCACGTGTTTCTGGGAAGAGAATGCAAGGTGTGACTGCGTGAGCCAAAAGCAACAGGCTCCCTGCTCCCACTGGAACCAGCACCTTCCTGACACTGCATGGCTGGAGCTCCCCTGAAGGAGCACTGTCCTTCACACCACCTGAGTTGTCTGGTAGCCCTAATCATACCCTGTATTTAACCAAGCTAAGAACCCCCCAAAAATGCAGACCACCTCCTCTTTCTGTGGGCATGTGGCTTTGTCATGAGGGAGGAAACACTGGCTGTCTTGGAGAACATCAGCAACTACAGCCTGTGAGGAGTTCAGACAGTGAAATGGAACTAGGAGAGCCCTGCTCACAGAGTCTGTGGGACATGGATGGGATGATTCGGACACACACAGAACAAACAAAACAGTAAAAGGTTTTGAAACAGAATGAAACAGATCTTAGTGATTATATCTGGACCCTTAGGGAAGCTTTTTTAAAAAAAATTTGCTCCTTTCTGACCTTAAACGTAAGGATAAAAGGAAAAGCTGCACACAGAACTGACAGGCAATTAAGTAACTCTTCAGGACAGTTTAAAATTAAAAATCCTACAAATGAGCTAAAAGCTTGTGGGAAGTTGGTATCGATGGTTTTGGGCACATGGTGTCATGACTACTCAGGACAAGCAGAACAGCAGGAGGGCTCAAGGAAAGCCAAAAGCTGAAATAAGACAGCCATTCCTGACTGAAGTGCCGCTAGATTGGTTCTCTTTATTTCTAGAGAACAGCTTCTTGTGATGGAAGAACTTCTGTATTGCTTTTGAAGGGCAAGGTTATTTCTGTGTTTGAGCAGCACTCAGCACTTGGTGCTCAAGCTGTTCTCAGGTGTGGACTCCGAGCTGAAGCTGCTGTGAGGTGGCTTTTGTGAGGCACGGGCACCTGTAACCCTCACAAGGTGCACCAGAAAGCCTCTGGAAGGTTGATCCTGCTCCTTGAGTCTGCACCAGAGCCAAAACGGATTTCCACTTCAACCCTTGGCAGGAGGGAATGGGGGTGGGAGGTGCAGAGGGAAGGAATGTGAAGAAATAAAAGGCACTGGCCTGGGATAAAGAGTGCAGGGATGAAGGGAGCGGTTGGGAGTGGAGAAGGGGTTGAGCAAGAAGGACCTTTTTTTGCAGTACCTGTTCCATTTGCGGGCGCTGTTACCAGTATGTCCGTGCACTGTCCGAGGGCTTAAGCTGCCAGCTCATATGGCTGCTACTGTCCATGGCAGCCAAATACAACTGTGATGACGCAAGAAAGAGAGAGAAAAAGAGAGTGCAGCCTCAACGTGCATGAAAAACACAGTGCAAGCAAGTGAAACCGTGGTGTGTGTCAGCGACAAGGTGGGCTCTACAACCCTAAGGGAATATCCCTGTGGCAAGAAGGAGAAAACGGAAGGAATGAGAGAAGGAAAAACACAAACAAACGAACAAAAAGCCAGGAAAAGTAACAGACAAACAATGCAGCAGGATCATCACATCTTAGTTTCCACCATCTGTTCACAGAAAGCTAGGTGGAATAGGTCAGCTCTGTCTACCCACTGGACATAAGCTACTTGGATGGTTGTCTCCCTCTCCCCCCTCCCAAAAAGAGGCAGGGATGTGTGCATTGGTATTCCCTTTTCATCTCTCTCCTCCCACAGACAATTTGCTATGAAAGTTACCATTTTTTCTGCCTCAATATGGTCTCAGCCACCTGCTACGGAGAGCTGCAAATACAAAAATCCCAGAAAAGCCTTCCCCTCTTCCCTGCCAATATGAGAATAGACAGCATTTTTCTTCTCTTCACTGCCTGTCTACTACATCCCTCCAGGAAACACATTTATCCTATAACCTGGTTCCTTCTCTCATCTGGGGAGAAGCTCCCTTTCCTATGGGTGCACTGCTGCTCCCTCATCCTCCCCAGCTCCTGCATTTCCCTATAGCCCACACACTGGTGGCTGCCAACTCAAGTTTCTCTGAAAACAAAAACCTTTATCTACTCCCAAACCCCAGGCTAAGGCACAGATTCCCACTCAGGGTATTAACACAAACAGCTACAGAAGAAGTACGGAACTTCTCGCCTCACTACAGCCCCGTGGAAGGGAATGTGCTTTCTCTGAAGCAGAAGAGCTGTAGGGCAAGGGGAAGCAGGACATTGAAGGAAAAGGTGCCCTGGCAGTACCAGAGGGACAGTGCCCTCCTGTCCCAGGAAATGCCAGCAGTGCAGCACGTCAGGGATTCTGCTGAGAGCAGATAACGTGCCCAGAGCTCGCGATCAGAGCACCGGGGGCAGGAAACCTCTTTGGGAAGGGTGGAAGAGGTCTGGCCAAGGACAGAGACAAGGATCAACTCTGCACATTTCCACTCCCTCTACAGCAAGGTGAACTGGTCCTCTTGAAGTGAAACCATGAATGTGATGCCCTCTTTTCCACCACAGTTCCTACTCCTTCATCCACCAACCTCCTCTTCCCTCCCCATCAATGTGACCCAGGCACCACAGAGTGTATTTTCTTGACCTATGCCTGAAGACTGGTTGATCATTAGGCATTTTACTACTCATCCTCTGTAACCACACCACCAAGTCAGTGAGCACTGGGATGGCATGTTCTCCAGGTTCTGCTGTAAGTCAAGCTTACAGGATCCAGCGAGGGAGGGCAAGATTCATTTAGGTCTTACTCAGATATGAAGACAAGCCCATGTTTTACCCAGCATACAGAAATGGCTATCAGGCCACTCCAAATACCAAAACCTTCCATGAAAGTTTCTTTTTTTCCTCCATAGGAAATTAAATACAAAAATAGATTTTAAAGAAAGTAAAATAGTTGTGAAAGAAAGATTTAAAAAAAAATCTCAACAAAAAAAATAATACAGGTTTCATCCTATAATCTCTTTAGGGCAGATTAAGGAGAGAGGTTCAGCAATAACTCTGAATTTACAGTTTGAACAAGTTCCTTTTTTAACTTGAGGAACCAATGCCACAGATAGCAAGTACACTGCATGCAAGTGAATCATCCTGCTGATGTCACCCATCAGGATACTCATGCACTTCAGTGGTGGCAGGACTGGGCCCATAGGATTACCAGTGTTAATTGATTGTGTTTTAGTCTTTACATGTGCAATGTCCAAAGCAGCATAGCAGGGTATTATTCTCCATGGCAGGTGAGACACAGCTTGTCTATTCAAGCTGCTGCCATTTATGGGCCAGATCCTGTGTTTGGCTGCACAATCAGCTCCCTTGGCAGTACACAGGAGTGGCAAATGCGTGTTCCCCCAAGTTGCTGAAGCAGAGAAGAGCAGTAAAGAGAGACTTACTGAGGGAGGTGGGGACTCCCGGCCAATGAGCGGGGTATTCTCGCAACGGGGGTTCTGGAAATTTGCATTCTGGCTCCTAGGAAAGGAAGACACACATGGTAACGGGGCACTTGCCATGCTTCTCTGGGGAGGGACTCTGATGGGGACACAGGACAGAGCATCCTCACCCCTAGAACTACTGTATCAGGTCAGTCTCCTTCAAAGCTTTTCTTACAGGCCAGGTGGATCCCCCTTTTTCAGACAAGGGCATAAAACTACCATCATTTTCCTCAGATTGAGAATTATTTTTACATTCTTACTCAGAAGGGCCCACAATGAATCACATCAAGTGATTTAAAAATAGGTCCTTGTGAAAATCTGCCACCCTGCAGCATCAGAACTGCCAAGTGGCAGAAATGGAGATAAAATGAGGACAACGTCTAAGGGGATAAACAAAATGATGTGGCAGCCCAAAAAAAATGGGCCCTGATAACAGACCAAATATAACCAGGGTTAGGCACTTCTGGAGAAAGCTCTGAAGATCCCACCTGGACTAGGTAGCACCAAACTGCAATAGATGTCAGAGCTGACTGCAAATACTGTAGAAAGAGAGAACCCACAGGTTTTGGCTCTCTTGGGAGGCTCCTGGCAAGACTGCTCTGTCTGAAGAATTAAATCTTCTGGTGATCAGAACCATTGTGTAACATGAAGCCCAGACAATACTTTCCTACTTCTTTTCTTTAGACAATTTCCTGAGTCCTGGAGCACGAAGCTGTTCACATTTTGGAGCAATGCTGTCTGACAAAACTCTTCCTAGTGCAGCACTTTCAAGCTATTCCCTTCTCCCATTAGACGCCAACCAGAAAACAAAATCCTTCACCGCTTTTTACCACTTGGTGGGAAGCGCCAACAGGAATGAGAAGGAAGCAACGTGGAGGAGCTTCTTGTGGGGATACTCACATGTACTCTGTGACAGGAGCATTGCTGACTGTGTGTGCTGCTGCTGGGATGCTGGTCTCACTGCCATAACTACTGCCACAGCTATAGAGGCTGGGCATGTGCACTCTGTACAGATTATCGTGTGTCTGCCTGCTCCCCTGAGCAGCTGATTCTTCTTCCCCATCATCATCTGAGCCTCTGCAAGAAGGAGAAAAAGTTCCTCCTAGAACCCTACAGTGACCCCACATGTGGGGTTTGCAGGAAACCATGGCAATCCTAGGAGCCTCCCAGTCATCTTGCACACCTCCACATTCGTACCCGTTTGGGATGCCTCGGGGTGGCAGTGTGAAACACAGCCCACAGCACGGTGACTCAGACCTCCCACAGGCCCCATCTGGAGGCGCACACGGCGTGATCCCCTCCAGCCTCCCTGCAGGCTTCTCCCAGGGCTTGGCACACAGCACCAGTCTGCAACTGCCCAGCTGTACAGCCAAAGGATGGATACACATCCCAAAATACACAGCGCCAAAAAAACCCCAATAAACAACAAAAAAGAGGCAGTGGGCACCCCACAGAAACATCCTTCAAAATTGCAATCTGTATCCTTCCATTTCTTGTAGACATGTCCAAAGAGTTCTTAAGGATAAGCCTTTGTAGACTCCTCTGAACTCCCATTCTGGTTGCAAAGGCTCTGCTTCAGCTTCTAGCAAAATCACAGAAGTCTTTACAGAGACTAAATTGAACTAAATTTGTATCTAAAGGCTTCATCTTCTCAAAAATGTCAGAATTTTAAATCAATGGAGAGCAGAACTGTGTGCCAGCTGGTTCCTTCTGCCTCCCCACAGTATTCACTTGCCCCTCCTATATGATATACACTGCTATCTTATCTCCCTAATTAGAGGGTGGAGCACAAAGGTCTGAAATATATTTAATCTGTGCTTGACAAAGCTAGTGAAAGGCTCTACACGACATGTCCACCACTGGAAGCTCCCAAGCATCACCTGCAGCTTCTGCACCACACGGTGGCACTGAAGATCTGGGAACTGCAGCCTGCAGTCTCTTGCAGGCAATGAAGTGTGACATCCTCCACTTCCCAGAGGGAGCCTGGGGAGAAATGGTGCTCCAGGGAATGCAAGAGGGAACCCTTCAGCTCACAGCAGCAGCCTGAGCCTGCTGGGGCTGGCAGGGCAGGCAGCAGCCCACAGGGAAGGCAGCACAAGGGATGCCATGGGCCAACCTTTCCCCTTCCAGCAGGCAGACTGCTGTGCTCTCCATGGTAAAGCCTCTGCAGCTGCCTGTGGAACAGGTGAGGAACCTGCCATTTCTCAGGGGCTATTCTGACACTTCCCAAGGCCACTTCTCTGTGGGCTCTGCAGGCTGGGCCAGCTCTGGCTTCCTGCTATTGTTCAGGGTGCTCTATTTTACCACAAAAATCAGGATCACAGAAGAGAATTTGCTGCAGTCTATTGCTCTTCTGCAAGAATAGAAAACTCAATGCTATTTTAACAGTTGCATGTGGTGCAGCAGCAAGTCAGTGAAGCAAAGGTTTGCTGAAGACTAATTGATCAATCTGATCATCATCATTAATACCAGTTCAAATTTGCAAGTGTCTCACCTGCCCATGCTGTTGACAACAAGACAGTTCCTGCTTTCCATTATCTATGCAAGTCAGTCCCCTCAGCATGAGCAAAGCTACAAAGGCAAGTGTAAACTGCTTCTTATTCCAATTCTCTTCCCCATAGTAGAACAAATGCCTCAAGGCAATGTAAGAGAATAAGAATTTTACAGAGAGAGCAACAGTTCAAGCATTACCTCTATATTACAGCTATAATCATTCATCTGACTTGACTCACAGTCCTACAGTGTCCTGAATTCTCTGCACACAGACTGTTCCACTGCAATAAGGTTCAGATGTTAGTATCAACCACAGCCAGAGTAAAACAATATTTTTTTCTGTTAGACCTGTGCTTATAAAGCCTCATCCCTCACACTCCTGGGATCCTGTGGGAATGAGCTCCATATGCTGATGGGCACAAATCCAAGAGCCAGTCTTTGCTGGGAAGGAGCTCTACAATGCTACAGGGTCTGAACCCTCTCTGTACCTCTTTTGCTGCCAAGTGTGTGGGACGCTGCAGACAATGGAGCTGAACATGAGGGCTGTGACAAAGGAGAAGAGAACCAGGTAGATGAGGCCTTCCACTCCATCATAGCAGAAGCCTGTCAGAGCCTGGACGTAATCCTGCAGGGGGAAAGGAGCAGAGTTTCCTGATCACTGCAGAGTTAACATTGAGCTCTAAATCAAAAGCCTTTCTCCAGACTGCCTTCTCTGAAAAACAACTTATAGACATCACACTACCTTTTCTAGAGCATATTTCTATTTTAATTTCAGGAACTCAAGTGTTTTTCATAAACGATCTAACCCTTGTTTCCCCTCACAAAGACCAGCTTGGATTTAGACACAGAAATATTTTCAACCGCCCACAATAAGACTTTTAAGAGGAGCAAAAATAAACAGCCAAGGCAAACTTATCCACCCAACTGAAGACAGAATATTTTTCATTATGCCTCTCAACTCCCTCACAATGTCCCATTCCCAAGAACAGAAGCATGATCTGTCTGTGTCTCTGCCTTTAGAGAGGCAGTGAGGACAACAGCAAGGCCATGCTACACTGCTCCAAGTGCTCTAAGGCACTGCACTCCATGGGAGAGGCAAGTTTTCTAGACACAAAAACCCCCAGACCTGAAGGCCTCTATGGCTGCAGCTTGTAGATGCATGAAGACAAGTTATCTAGCTTCCTGTGTTGATCTTTAAACTGAAAGCTAACTTGATCCAAATTCTCATTCCCCTTTCTGCTGGAATCAATCAATAAAAAGCTGTTGTGAGCTTCCAACAGAGGTTTGGAACTCCAAACTAACACAGGCTCTACATCCCCTTTGTTCTTTCTTAGGTCAAGCCCAGCCACCAAGGACTCACCAGATGCAGACTCCGACAGTCTACTAAAGCTGTCAGCTGCTGCAGGTTGATCTCTGTTGAGTTCAAAACCTCCTGGATCCGAGTGAGGTACTCCTGCAAACAAGCTAGAGGTTACTGCAAGGGAAAGCTTAGCAGGAGCTGGTCCTGGGTTCTGTGCAAGGTTGAGGGGAGCCACAAAGAACAGGGAGAGCAAATTTGGGGAGAGTTACCTTGGAGGTGGGGTGCTCTTTGCTTGCTGACCTCATGAGTTCTGACACATCATCCTGCATTTCTACCAGGGCCTTGTGACTTCCTGACAGCTTCTGCTCAACACAAAACATGCAATGTTTCAGCAGTTCAGGCCACATGGACTGACAGATCTCCTGGGAAAAGACTGAAATCCTATTTCCCAAACATTGAAGCATCATCTGTATGAATGGTACAAGTTAAAGATGTCCCAACTGACACGAGTGCAGCTGCAATTGGGTTAAGTTTGACTTTTAGCAAACTGGAAGAAGAACAGACAGACAGAAGAGGAGAAGGGAAGAACCAAAAGGAAAAAAAAAAAAAAAACCCCACAAACAAAACAAAATACATACACAAAAAATGTACACACAGCTGTGGCTGGCTCTAGGACAGAAGGGAAAGAGAAAGAAAAGACACAAAGCACTCAAGCTCTCACCACAGAACACAGCTGGAGTTTTTTACTAAATCAGATGGATGAGAAAGACATCATATTAACAGTAGAATTGTTTGTATTAGGGTGCAGCCTTCACATCCCTTTAGAGCACCATGAGAATTTCACATGCAAAAGCATGCCAGGGAGTACATGGAGCAGCCAGAAATGCAACAGATGGCAGAGGTGCATCAAACCACAGCCTGAAGTGTTCTTACCCCACCCTTTAAAACAGAGGAAGACAAGACTCTTAAAAAATCCTAAATATAAATGGTGAAGCAGCTGGTGTCTGCCAAATGGTGGGTGGTGTGGGCCCATTCTGGCTTCTGATGCATAGACAAAGTTTGGAATGGGCCCAGGTGCTGTTTTCCTGCCCCCACACAAAAGAATAATGACTCACATTTGTACTTCAGGAAAAATCCCTTGGATGTTCAAAGGTTTGTAAGAGGCATCTGAGAAAAACACTCCTTCACCCACAGAAGTGGCTGCATTTTGGGAGTGGAGTGTTACCACTGTTTAACCCAAAAGAACCTTCGAGAAGAGAGTCAAAGCAGGAATTACAGAGTTTCCCAACCTGGCATTAATTGTGGTGCTGTCTCCACGTTGCTGCTCTTTAGACAAGTGCCTTGTAAACAGAGGCACCACAAACAAAGCCATGGCTTTCACCACATCACACACAGGCCCTTCTAAGAGGACCTGAAACTGTTCAGGTGGTGATAAAGTAGGAAAAAACTCCTCACTAAATCACAGTGCCACCTCCTGTACAGCTGGGAAGCAGCTGCCAAAGCTTCACCAACAGCCAGAGCACTCCCCAAAGCAAACACCCTGTAACTGGCTGGCACCAAAAGCATGTAACCTACACCCTGCAGGGTGAGGAGAGCCAGGGTGGAAGGAGTTATGTGCTCACACTCACCTGCTGGAAAGGGTTGGGGTATCCAGCACTGCAGGTCATGTAATAGCGGAGAGTCTCTGTGAAGACACAAGAGAAGGAAGTTAGGCCAGATACAACATCCCAGCTTTGCAGTATTTTTGCATTTTCTTAAACCAGTGAAAGGCAGTGGGTCTGCTCCACTTAAAGTTAGATGTAACACAGAAAAAGTTTTGTTCAGAAGTTGGCACTATCCACCACATAAAACTGAGACAAGACATTAGTCCAGGGCAAATCCAGCTACAGCACAGTGAAGACATACTCAAACTTCCTGATAAGGCTGTTTCTGTGCTCTGCTAAAAGCATCATTTATTTCTAGGCTTGAAGACACAGCTGTGTTCCTCTTCATTCAAACCAGCCTGGTGCCCTCATGAGCCCTCTACAACACTACATCAACTGCCAGCACACACAAATTACAAATACCAGGCTTTCCCCTGCCATCCTCAATAACGTCATCAAGGAAAGGAGCTCTGAGAGACTTGATCATCCAAATACCTTTAGATTATTCCTCAAACATTTACAGTTCCTCTTCAGATGAATATGAACATGCCAGCTCAGCAAAATCAAGGGTGATGTTGGCATGGTAAAGGCTACAAAAGCCCTAAAACACACAAACCCTCTGCTTTCCCCCTCCACCAGCATCTTTTCCTCCGTTCTTTTTAATCTTCTGTCTGTGACTTTCAGTAATGCATATTCCAGACTGCACAGCTATTTTGCTGTGTCCCAGTTCAGAAATCACTAAAAGGCACAACCAGAAGCAAGCAGAGCTGTGAAGGAAGCAGACCCGACTGTATCCTGCCTCTGCCATCCCCTGCCATAAATATTGAATGCACCTTTGGGCAAGGCAGCACCGAGTGCTCCAGCACAGCCTGTCAGCCCCTGTGTGCTGGCAATGCAGCCTGACAGCTGTTATTTATAATTCATTAGCCTGCTCTGGGGCAGCTCCTGCCAGCTGCTCCATCTCCCTCCCACCGACTCTTTCTCTGGGACGACTCACATCTCCCCAGCCAAGCCTCTAAACAGCAATTAGCAAATTCTGGGCAGCCAGGAGGGCAGCAGGAACTGCTTTGTGCCTCACTTTGGGCAGACCACAGAAGTGACTGTCCACAAGCACCGAGCCAAGGAAAGGGCTGCTCCTCCCTGGCTCATAAATCACACACAATGGCTGTGTGAAAATGGATTAAAACACACCTGCACTGAGAGAGCAGCACAGCAACCCACAGCACCACACATGGTGACCCAAAGGAGCTGGGATCTTGTCACCTATTTATTTTAAACCAACAACCAACCAAAAGTTTCTCTTAAGCTCCCACACTGGTATCAAGTCTACATCACCTTCATAAGTGTAATAAGTTGCATGACATGCCGCTAATGCAGAGCTCTAGAAATGGTTCTTGAGGGCCTTCTGGATCATCCCTGGGGGGCAGATTAGAGATGAGAGCTCCTGAGATCATAGTTTGCAGCTTGTAAGCCCAGGATAAAGGTTGCTAGTTACAAGTGAAGCAAAAAGCAGCACAGTGAAATAAATGCTTGCCTTGCTTCACCCTGGAAGGCAGGATCAACAAGGATTCACTGTGCTAGCACTGGCTTTGCTGCTGACAAGTGTGACACTCTGCATAAAACATGCTTCCCAAAATGGCACAGCCATCAGGGGCAGCTTTCCCCTGCACTGAACCCAAGTGGTGCTTTAAATCTATGACAGGCAGAGAAGCTGCCTTCGGGTGATACTGTACTGCAAAGACTGCAAATTAAGACGACCATGTCCCCTGCCTCCAAGTCACCAGGAAAACAGCAAGGAGCAGGAGTCACCTTCACCTGTTTTAAACCTGGTGGAGGCTTTTCTGTACATCACCAAATCTCCTATTTCTGACCAGAAAACAGCTACACTAATCCATCATTTGCACTCTGCTAACAGCTCTAGGCAAGTTCTTTCTATAATTATCTTTCTGATGCATTTTCCTCTCAAGGAAAATTCCTAAAGGTTGGTCTGATTTTTGAAGCTGGCCTTTAGGCAATGTAGCTCATAGCAGAAGGGTTAGGCAGGGTCACATCTGCAGCTGCCCATGCCTGCAGTTGCCAGCAGCAATTCTCCTGACTCACTCCTGGTGCACAGGCATTGTGAGAGCAGAAGGTAAGGAAGGGAACTACCTAAAATGCTTTATTTTTGCAAAGTCTGTTTTTCCTAGAAAGGAAAGGAGAGCTTCCTACTAAAGACAGCTTCAGCTGCTAGAGCCACTCACTGCTTCTGCAACCATGGAGACTTACTACTCACTTCAAAGCCCAGCCAAAATGCAAAAATGGCATTATGCACCTGCCAGAAGGCAGTGAGGTCTGCAGAGAGCAATCAGAAAAAAAGATCCTAGTTCCTAAAAAAAAAAATCCTCACACCTAGAACAGCTTTTCCCAGCTTATCTCTAATTGAGCATTCTCTTAGCAGCACTCATTTTACCTATACACCTTGATGAGGCTGTCTCTGTGGGTTCACTCATCAGAGAAAGCACCTGTGGTGTCAAAGGAAGGCAGCTCTTTTGGCTGGAGTTTCTTGCCCAGGTAAGGTTCTCCACCAGGAGCTTTTGTTATCCAAGGCACCTCCAAGCAAAGGGAGGTGTCTGCATAACATTTAATTTCTCTGATACATCCTACTGATATTGGGGAAAGCAAAGAGCTTGTAACTGCCCTCCACTCAAAGCTTTCTGCTAATCAGGAGTCCAACAACACCAGGCAGGAAAACAGCTCCTCAGGGCCAACATCAGCTCAGCAGGATTCTCAAGGGCACTGCTTTGGGCAAACTCTTCCCTGCAGTGTGCTCTGAGCTCAGGTAATGCCTGTGCAGACACCAATGCCACTCCTGAGGTTTTGTCCTGATCTCACTGCTAGAGAGGAAGCAGAGGTGGTGATGGTGCCAGTCCTGTGGCTGATTCAGCTCTGGATTGCTAAGATGAGGTTGCATCAGTGGGAGGCCAATCTTGGGCACAAGAAGAACCCTCCCTGCCCATCTCTGAGCAGCTCAGGCTCAGTGTCCAGCCTGACCAGCTCAGCTTTTAGCTCAGCTAAAAGGCTCCACATTATCCATCCCCTGAGGTTCACAGCTCCCTCGGATGAAGAGAGTGGCTGTTCACCACACAGATTTCTGGTAAGAGAATCTGGAGAAAGCTCTTCCTGTTGTTTAGACAGATTGTGCCTTTTTATTTAATTTTATGCAACAAGTCATCTGATAATAACATAATATCAGTGAGAAAGAATGGGACTAGAAGATGGCCTCCTGCTTTGAAAATAAACATCTTGGCTGCACCAAGTCTTTTTACTAGCAGCAGGAGCTGATTATACAGCCACTGTTCAACTCCACTGGCTTTATCTCAATTAATGAATACAGGGTGAGTTAGGCACATACATCAGCCTCTTCTGCAAAATTATTTAATTATTTCCTTCTCCCAGAAACCTGCATTAAAGTTCTTTGCCTCCCTTTTCTCCCCCCATCATTTTTTTAATGCAGAACATTTTATCTGCAAAGCAGGAACATCTCCTCTTTAGCTAAAAACATGACAGTAATAAGGCACTTAATCAGATTATTCTCAGCCCCATTAATTCCATTTAGATTTGAAAACAGCAATTAATACATAAACAAGAATATTAACATACTAGTTGCCCAGTATGCAACTCAGTTATTTTTCTGTGAAAACTACAACCACCACCAGCAAAAACACACTGCAAATATCGATGACTCAGTCCCAATCTGAATGTCAGAGCATAGAGAATCTTACAGTGCACTGTATGTAACAGCAGCAACTAAAAATAGTGATTAAAGAGGAAAATGGACCCAGCACTACCAAGCTTCTTAGGATTATTCACTGGTTTTTATATCCTCAGAATTAGATGGCAGCACCCAGCCCCCTGTGCTGGATCCCACAAGCAGATCCCTCAGCAGGACTCTCAGCCCAGCTCCAGCTGAAGTGATTCTCACAGCAAATGTGATTCCTACACCTGTGATAGTCCCCCATGGATCCTTCTTCCATGATCCACCTGAGCCCCTCCAACCACTCCTTTAGTCATCTCTCTCCTGAACTGAAAAGCTGATTGTTGGGTGCCATGTGGTGAAACCCACTGGAGCACTCAAAGTATTTCTGATTTTGTGCTTGCACTGCTGTAAAGTTGGAGATCATCATCCCAAAAGCAGAGACAGCAAACCAGAGAGTATAAAGCACTAAAACCAGGGCTTTCAAACAGGGCCTCTTCCTCTGAGAGGACAGCATCAGTGCTGGCTCCCAGCTGACTGCCCCTGTCTCCTGGAGCTCATCACTCTTGCTGGACATGTGGCTCAGCTGACCACAAAGCAGCTGCTGCAATTTGCAGCCAAGGGATACTAACACTTATTCCAGACTTTTCAAGAGGTTTTACTGGGATTAAAGTGTAACTGCCACACTGCAGTCCTCATGTCATCATTATTCTTCCTGCTCAGATGCACAGGAAGATCTCAGCATTGGGGACCAAGAACTATTTCCACAACTTCCTGATCATAAACTATGACACAGCAGTGAAAACCCACATGGGAAGAGAGAGGATTCAATCATCTCCCAACCAGCTGCCTGGTGCAATGGCAGGCTCAGAAGTTGGACAGATTTCCTTCTGGAGAAAGAAAAAGGGGCTCACACCAAGGCTCCAGGGTGCCTGGCAGCAGGAGCTGACACACAAAGCACCCATGGAGGGGCCACCCTTCCCACCCAGGCAGCACCTGCTCCTCCTCCTCTCCACCGTTCCCCCTTGGACCCCTTCACTGTTATTCATGGAGCTTCAACAACTGTTCCATGGTGGCGCTGCAGGAGCAGAGCCTGTGCTCCCCCAGGGGAGCCAACTGTCCCTGCTGGGAATGCAGGAGGAGGGAAGGAATGTCAGCCCTGCCCTCCTGTCAGCCTCCAATGAATGGCACTGCTCAATGGAGAGCCACAGGAGCCCAGCAGGCAGGGACAACTGAAATGGAGAAGTAGCACAAAGGGGCCTTTCTTTAGTTTCCCAGGGTCAATCTAATTGCTCCCAAACACGCTCCAGAGCTGATCTGGGTTACCAAACTGTCACAGCACACAGCTGGCATTAGCAGCACATATTTCCCCTCAGCCTCACTGACCCACTTGCCTCCTTGAGAAGCCAGGAAACCAGCTTGGCACCTGAAGCCACATCTTTGTCACCTTCACAGCCAAGAGAGGATTTTCATCTTATGCTAAACACTCATTCTCTTCCCTCACTACATTTCATTGCTGCCAAGAGAGCTGCCTGGCTCTGTCATCTCCTTCCCAGGAAATCAATAAATAAGGCATTCCAGAAATAAGATGTAGGGTTGCAATATCAACCTGTACGTATTCTTTCACACTACATTCTGCCTCCAGATGTAAATGTTTTTTATTGTTTCCAAACCCTGCATCCTCAGCCATAGCTACATACCTGATTTCCTACCAGTTGCACAGCATTTGGCTAAGCACAGACCTTCTGCATACACAGAAAAAGTTCTCTGGTTCCACCAAGTAAGAACCAGAGAAAACACAACTCCTTTCACAAATCAGTGTCATTGCCAATTTGAGTTTTAACATACATAGAACTACATAAAGGAACTGTTGGGGGAAAGGAGACAGGGGAAAAAAGTTAACTTTGTTAATGAAGCAGCAAACTCAGTCCTAAAAATACTTTTCCTTTTCAGCACTTATTGTATCTCTGCTGGCAGGCACCCAACCACCTTTTTGTTAAGCCATGGTTCTGAATGCCATCTTTGCCCCTCTGAGGTTCAAATTGGAGGCACCTCTCACCTCACCAACCACTTCAGTCTAAATTAGGAGCAACAAACCCCAAATATATCAGTGCTTCAGCTGGATGCCTCTGTGGTGCAGGCACATGCTTTAAGTGGAACAGGATACACAAAGCAGTTAAAATACTGCATTTATAAGGGAAAGGGAAATTCATACTTCTTTGTGGCAGTTTCCATTCACTTACCCTTCAAAGAGGCTACTATTTACAGCCACCATTAAGAGAAAAATATATATATATAACTGTTGATAACAGATATAAAAATAAGTATTCTAGGTTCAGGAATACAGACCTAAGGGCAAATTTTAAAAATGACAAGTCAAACTGCACTTGACTGCCACAGTTCTGTCACTTGGAGAGGAGGGCAAGATTCAAGAGTGCCACATTTAAAGCAAAATAATCCAGGGACTTCTATTATTCCATCTTATCAGTTATTTCCACCCAAGGGTCAAGGCAGGAGAAAGCTTCTGAAGGTGGCTCTGTGCATGGACATACACTTCTGACCAGAATGCTGTTTTTCCAGAGCTCCACACATTTTGTTTCCCACTGTATGCCAGCTCCTCTATTTCAAACACAGCCTAAAATTCTCAGTCACTGCTGTGCTCCTGTGGGACAGCTGGAGCTGCAAACCCCCGTGCCAAAGCCAGTCCCAGCACTCACCAGCACTGAGCACTGCATTCTCCTCCACCACTTTGGAGACATAAGCATCAGGGTTGATACAGAAGTCACTGGAGCCCTGGATGGATGGAAGACAAAAGGCAAAAGGAATATCAAAGCACACCAGCATCAAAGAGCAGTTGAGCCAGGTTAACATCAGGGAACCTTCTATTCTAGGGGTGTTTCAGATGCTGAAGTCTCTCCTCACCATCCCCAGCAGCACTGCTTTACACAACCCCAGCAGTGCTTCAGCACGAGCTACTGCACCACAGCAAGGGGAAGGAACAGCTCTGGACTTACCCTGGATGGAAATGGCTGGGACACTGACTTAGATCAGGATGTGCCATAAAACAGGCACAGCACAACATTAATCTGCTGTCTGCTGCTAAACCTGCAGCAAAGGGTGAATGGGATTTGGATGAGAGCCACTTACCACAGCAACAGCCAGCTCCAGGCCCAGGGATCCCCAGCTGACAATCAGGGCAAACACCCCAAGCAAGCACACCCTGTGGGAGACAGACAGATAGCAGATGCAGCAGCTCTGCATCTGTGAAAGGAAAGCAGTTCCTTTCACAAGATGTGTTATTTGGAGTCCAAAGCAATTGCCAAAACCCAAGAAATTATCAACCACTGACTGCATCTTCAGATAAACAATCCTATTTTGAATGTCATGGACAGCAGGAACCAGAACAGTTCATGGCCAGCTGTTGGTTACCACATTAACTGCCCTGGAGCTACAGGGGAAGGGAGAAGTAAGGGAAGCAAAGTATTATCCTTCTTCTAGCAGGGAAAGCAAAGGCACAGAGTCACAGAGATGGCTGTAGGGGAGGCAGATTGGCAGGAGGTTGACTACAGTCCCATCACTTTCACAGTTCCCATTCTGGACTTCATTTTCCAGGTCCAAAGATACTCAAAGAAAAATATACTAAATACAGAAAACCCCACAAAACCATAGTGATCCAAAATTGGAGAAATCTCTCCTGTGTCTGCAATAAATGAGGTTGTTGGGTGTAAGCAGTAGAGAGCTACAGATGGTGGGAGGGAACACAGCCCCTGCTAGGACACCTTGGTTCCAAACTGGTGCACCTGAACAGCACCAGAGCATCCCACACAGCTCCAGGAGAGAGACAGCCACCTGCAGGCACACAGCTTGGAACAACAGTCCAGGTGCCCACCAGTGCCATGTGAGCCCATCTCTGCACAGATTGAAAGCTCTGTTCTGGCAGCTGGACCTCATTACTGACAGCAAGAGTGGGATGTGGCTGCTGTCAAGCAGACACAAGGCAGAGGAGTGTCAGAGCTGTGCTCTCAGTGACATTCAGGAGCTCACACTCTTGGGGAAGGCTTTTGCACTTCCCCAACCAGCACATTAGCTCTTCACCCTTGCTGTCAGTATGAGTGGTAGAGATATTTAGGCTACAGTGCTCCTCAACTCCCTCAGGTACAGGGCTGCAGACTAATAAGCAGTTTCATTTTATCTGTTTCTATCTTCAAAGTCAAGACACACTGGCTTGCTCTCTTAGGGATGCCTTTTCCCTCAAGCTTTGAAACATAAGTAGATCCCTTCCCACTCACACCCTGAACAATACAAAAACCTGTTCATAACCAAGACATTCTTTATTCAAACCTAGTACAAGCATCTCTGTGAGGAAGGGACATAGCTTTTTTCTGCTATATTTGTCTCACTGAATATTGGAGCTTTAAAAAAATAAACCTATGGATATTCATTAAAAAAGAATCCTAACCTTCAGTTTACTAACTTATTTTAATTCCAAATAATCCCTACTCTGTGAATGGATCTATGTCTCATCTTGCAGAAGTAAGGGAGTTTCACCAGACTGACATCTGCGCTGCACTCTGAAATGAGACACTAAAGACTTTATTATTCCTTTTCCAAATGGATGCAAAAATTATCAGCCATGGATCAGCAAGGTTCTGTGGGTTTATGACATAAGGACAACACAGCTTGGTGCCTCCAGCTGAGCATGTTAATCAATAAGACACATTTGTTGTTTTACTTTAAATGAAGATGACTGGGTCAGTAACTGATTGCTTGGCTAAAAGATCAAAAACTGGCATTTCACCATCTTGCCTGGCTGTGATACACTTGTTTCTCTATGCCATGTGCTCCCTTTGGGGAATGCCTTAATATGAACTTCTGGCTAACAGGGAATGAGATTCTAAATTAAACCCTGGGTTTGCCATCTGTGCGTGCACTTGGACTTTTGTCTGCATCACCTGCCAGGTATGAAATCATCTGGTAAATAATAAATCTGCATACACATTCCAATTATTAATGGCATCACCAAGCACCAGGATAAACCCTTGGCCATGTCAGTTATCAAACTGTCACTGTGTTTATGATACCAGGATCTTTGCCAAATATGCCAAGCCACAAGGAAGGGAGAGGAAGAGCTTTTTTCCTGAAATGGGGCATTTTCAGTGCTTTAGAGAAACAGACATGCATTAACATTGCAGTGCCATGGCAACGAGACTCCTTCTCATAACTGTGCAAACCACTGCTTGTTCTCAGTTTAACATTTCCTCAGGTGTGACAGCCCCAGGTAACAAGAGCAGACAGTGGCACAGAAGGCAATGCTGCAGGTTGTGTGCAATGCTTATCATCAATTAACAAATGCCTTTCCAACTGCAGAGAATTACAGGGAGATTTTTAAAGCCTGTAATTTTAAGGAAGGATGTTCACATTATTATCTCACAGCAAATGGAGGCTTCCAATGCCACCCAGTGGAAAGCAGACTGCCTGGATGAGTTCCTCACCTTTGAAGAAGGCAATGAACACCAGCAGCACTGCATTTTACAGCTCAAGAACCTTCCTGTGAACACGTCTTGTATGAAGCCCTAACTATTTCCACAGAGCTCCACTCTACAATGTCTCTCCACTCAGAGGCAAATTTCAGATGTTCAGTTCAGATGTCACTGATATCAGCTGACAACAGGTAGAGGTTCCCTTTAGCAGGCACTTGCATTCAGCTGACTTTCCTTATGCCCTTTCCCCAGGTTAGGACTTACCCCATAAGAATGGCCCTGGAGTTTCTAATGAGCCCAAAGAGCACCAGCAAACATATCAGGACATGGAACAGGAGCAGGCCCAGGTATCCCAGCCATCTGCAGCAAACAAAAACATGGTCTGCAAAGGAAAACTGGGGTGCAAAAAGCACAGATCAAGAAGCTGTTGTGACTTATGGGGACAACACAGTCTTTCTCTTCTCCAAAACCACCTCCAAAGATTAATCTTCAGAGAGCTCTGGGTGTTTGTGGGATTGGGAGTAGAGGCAGGTAAAAGCATTTACACAACACACTCAGCACAAACAGTTGCTGAGAAATGAGACTGGTAGCCTTTTCTAGTGTTCTTTACATGCACTGGTCATCATCAGAGGAAGAAAAGGCATTGCAGCTTCTTGAACTTCCCAGATATTTGTTAGGAAATGCTTCAGTTATTTGTTCGACATGTTCGGATAGAGATTTTCTTTTGTGGAATACAACTGATGCAATATCTTATTAAGTATGTTTAATAAAAAGGAATGTTAGGCTGTGTTGTTAACTCACAGAACCAGTGCCATTTTCTACTCTATTTAATGTGTTCTTTATGCACTTATTAGGACACAGCAGTAGCTATACCTGGGGCTGTTTTTTTTTCCCCAGTGCTAGAACATAAATTACATATTTTGTATATTGAGAATAAGTTTCTCATCAGTTGGTAATAAAGACACTTAAGGAAAAAAAGCTGTGCATTTTGATTTAAACTGAATGCAGTCTTGCTGTAAGAAACAAATCAACTCTGTGGGCCAAGAGCACCTGCAGCAATATAAAGAGCCTTTGGCTCAGCAGCCAGAACAAGCACATAATTTCTGCAAAACAGGCCAAAGCAGATGCTACAACCACTACACTACAGCTTGCTACACACCTGTACCAGTCATAGAGGTCAATCTGAATTGCCAGCTCCTCCAGGGACAGCTCGTCATTCTTCCAAAAGGGGATCTCAGTTGTTTGCCTGACCAGATCATCCAAGAGACTCTGCAGTTTCTGGACAATTTGCAGGTAGTCTGTCTGTTTCTTGAACATCTCCTCCAGGACGAGCAAGTTTGGTTCCACTGTTTGGTTCAGGGCCACTGCAGTGTCCAGTACCTATAGTACGGGAAAGAAAAAGGGGGAGGAACAAATTTTAGAAAATAATTAAAGTACAGGAAGCCAAGGAAGTGAAAGGGAATTCACTCTTAGTAGCAATTCATGGATGGCTTCCAGATGACCAGTCCTCTCTCTTAAGAGGCTCAGACTGCTTACTCTTCAAAAGCAATTTTAAAGCATCTATAGGGAGATTGTTTGCAAGTAGCCCAACGATGGCACCTCAGCTGAGCCCTAAACCATGCACACATTTTGCAGCCATCAGGGTTGCAGTTTGATACCATGAAATTAGAGAGAGCACAGGAACAACCAATGGTACTAAATGCTACATTTTACTAAGATTTGTCTGCTTTGGCCTGCCTCCTTCTTCCGGGTGTGGAAGAGAGAGCTGATCACAAGCTGTTTTTAAACCTAGCAAAGACAAGGCTTCCCTTAACAAGCTGCGCTCGCTTTGCTATTTTTAGAAGAGCGGAAGAAATCACCCCGCCACTAATGGAAATTTTAGCACATCTCCAGAAGCCCAGATACCAAGAGAAAGCAGGAAGAGACACGGGCAGAGCCAGATTCAGGAGGAGAGGTGCTGAGTGAGGCTGCTCAGTAGCACAAGCCCTGCTGGAGTGGTGCTCACCCTGTCCTGGACGCCGGCCACGGTGCGGTTGGCGTGGCGCAGCGAGTACGTCAGCCGGTGGATGCCGTCACTGGTCTCCCCATTCCCGTAGAACCCCACAGCAATCCCAGCACTGTGGAGAAAGAAATCAACAAAGGGCAGAGGTAAAGCTAAAAGGAAGTGGGAAACACTTATGGCTGCAGAGCCCTGGGTAGTCACACCAGCGCTTTCCACAGGAAGGGAAGCCGCTCCCTCCCAAAGGGAGCTGGGGTCCTGCTGCTCCTCTGCAACCACTGGAAAAACACACCTGGAAACACTCACAGCCACCAGTTCTCCACACAGCATCCCATATGGCAAAGAGTAGAACTCAACAAGTGTGTTTCATTTATGGTAAAATAAAGACAATCTGTTAGAGCTCAGGTTTGGGAGCTCAGGTGCTGCCATGGACAACCAGAAACGCAGCCAGGCAGCTCCCGTGGCTCCTGTGAGAGCTGCCATTGCTGTGCCAGGAGGCACGTGCCTCTTCTGCATGTGAAATATGGATTATTTTGTTACATTTTTTTTAAAGCAGGACACAGAGAGCTTGCTTTGACTGCTTGCCCGTGATGGTGGTTCCTCCAGATACATTTTTCCATGCCCTCTTCTCTACCCTGTGAAATATCTATGAACATTATCTTGATTTATCTTCCCATTAGAAACATTTGTGTCACACTGATTTAGAGTACTGGGAAGGGAGTCTTAATAACTTACTGGGACAAAAGGCTTATTTATTTTTAAAGTAAGCGAATTTCAAGCTTGCAGACACAATTCAACTCCAGCTGCTTAGCAAATTACCACCTATCAGCTGATTTTCCATAACTGTCCACACATATCAGTCTGTCCCAATTATGAAGTAAACCATATTAGCTTAAGCCTCACTTAAAGGAGGAAGATCCTGCAAATGAGTTGCAACCAGAGGATTATCTCATGCAAGTCAGCAATACTTCTTCTATTAAGAGATCACTGCAGGAACTCACAGTTCCTCTTTCCAAGCCCATATTTCCTAATAATAGAGGAGGAAAGAACTTGTGAAGGGATCACACAGCTGAACTCAGGGCAAACAAACCTTACCAAGACACAGTTTTTCTGTTCTCATGTTATATTTAGTTTGAAAGCACCCAGGATCGTTTCTAGGAAGGTTCTCAAGACATCGGGGTTGTGTTTGTGGCAGTGCAAAGGAAGGTGGTGGTGATGATCCTGTTGTAAATATAAACTTATTCTGGATGAAACATTTCGTTCCTTCACAAAAACTTTGTGTGCTGTTCCTGCTCTCTCTCCTCTCCTGCAGGAAGACACATCCATCCCTCCTTTCCTGGGCTCTTGCACTTCTGCTTCAAAAGAGTGAGCAGGACAATGTAGTTCACCTGGTCACATTTCTCCTTGTACGTGACAAGAAATAGAAGCAAAGATCATGATCTGGAAGCAGATCCACTGGAAAAATCTGTGTCAGCCTCATGCTTTTTCCAGCAATTGAATCTCCATAAATTATAGAGAGCTTGGCCCATAAAAAATAAAAACCTCAGCTGAGGAGTCTTCTAGGGACAAGAGGCAGCCTTTACACACAGAAAGAGAGGCAGCTGCTATGCAACTAAATATTTAACATTAATACAAGAAATGGGCCTCTTTCTTCAGGAACTCCATTCCTCAAACATCTTCCTAATGCAAATTATGCTGATAACTAAAGGTAGAAAAGCCCTCTGCATTCCTCCCTGGTTGCAGCTATTATCAGAGCTTGATAACACGTGCCTGGGGTGCACAGGGGTGGAGGGGATAAAAAAGACACACTCCCCCCTCCCCCTGAATCAGAGAGATTACAGATGCAGAGCTATGCCCGGGATAAGGCAACTCAGCATCCCATCACAGAAATTGCAAAACCATGGCTTGAATTTCTCCTGGTCTTATCAGAGCAATGAAATTCACACAGACCCTTTCAGCCTCCTGAGCTGCAGAAAGTGTTAGCAGTTGTTTCTACCATAAGCACCAAATCAATTCCAGAACATTCTTGACATTGAATAGGCAGATCTGACCCCTTTAATTAGCGAGCAATTTCTATTCAGCCTGGTACAGCTACTAGAAGCTTATTCTTTCAGCAAAGACTTGGTAAGTGCCCAAAATCTGCTGCTTAGCTCTCAGTATTCCCAGCACAGTGGCACTGTTTTGGTGGGAAAGGCTCAGGAACAGCACTCTGGAGTAGCAGCAGACCCCTTGTCCTTGGGGATGCTGCACGGATCAGCCAGTTTATTCACAGGTACCAGCTGCGAAGTGCTGGCAATACAAACAAGTGACTTGAAAGTCGTTGCCCTGTTGGAGGCAGATCCATCCCACCAGTTTTCCACAGGCTTCCCATCCTGCCCAGTACAAACCACAGCTCCCACTGCCCCAACCCTCCAGGCACAGCCACTACTCCTGAAAGAAAACCCTACAGCACAAGAACTGGGCTAAAAGCCATTTAATCCAGGTGATAAACCCCTCTAGACACGAGACTCACACGTTCACTGCAAATTACACATCAAGCATTAATTATTCCATTCCTGCCCTGCAAAAGCCAGCTCTGCACTCACACCCTGTGCTAGCAAGGGCCACTTACACAGCCAGTGCTTCCCCAAGGAGCAAGGCACAGAGTTCTGTGGCATTTCCCCTTTCTCTCAGGGCAGAGAGGGAAGGAACCCATCCCACAAGCCCGGGCTGGGGGCAGCTGTGCCTGAGGAGGGGCAGAGCTGAAGGGCAGGCAGGGGAGAAGTGCTGCTGCTTAGCTTTGTTAGCATTTGGCTTCCTCTAAATCCAACAGTTGTTTCAAATCCCTGCCCACACACACTGATATGAGTTGCTATTGTTTAAAGCAGATTTAAGGATTTACACCAGGTTTTTAACTACCTTTTATATGATTAAAGGGAAACAGAGGGGCTCCTTCTATTTAAGAGCATTCTTTTAAAATAAAAATAGATCAACTCAACCCAACAGCATAAGTCCTCGGGGTCATAATAAATCACAAAGCTTCTTGCACAAACCCCGGAAGGCACAGCAGATCCATCTCCCAGCACAGGATGACAAAATCATCACCCAATGGATGTATTTCTGTCACACAGCCTGGATACAAGAACAGCATTCCTTAATGTCACAGCTCTTTTCTACCCTAGCACCCTCTGGAAGAGACTCCAACACATTTTCAATGCTTCTATAGAAAAGCCTTCTTAATTTCTGTCATTCTTGCTTCTATTGCACTCCCCTCTGAGTGCACACACCCCTCTCTCCTCCCAAATCCATGCTGTCCCATCCTCAGTGCCTCCTCCCAAACATACCTGTCACTTCTACTACCATCACCACCTCTTCTCAGCTTTCCTTCTCACTCATATTTTTGAATAAATTCTTTTAAATCAATCTATCAAGGTCCTATAGGACATTTAAAAAGTTGCTCCTGCACTTCGACTCTGTGTTTAAAAAGCCACTTGGCTACTCAACAGTTTTGGTAAGTTTTAGGAAACCCACATATTTAAGTCAAGAAGGCATTGCACTTTGAGCTTAAAGTGCCACCAGTGCCCACCCACAGACACGGGACACAGAACTCCACCAGCTCTTCAAAGAGTTACACAAGTGAGATGGAAGAGTTGCACACCAGGATTTCTGTCTTTTCCTACTGATACAACAGCGTGATTTAAACTCCTGCAGGTTGTGCACACACTTCAGCATCACTTTTCAGCAAGACTCAAGAAATTCAAGTCTGGAGAGCAGCTTTTCCTGTTGTTTGTATGCAAGAATCACACAGGCTTTGGACACCTCGATAAAGGACCAGAAAAGACCAATCAAGTGTAATTCTGAATTTGCTTGCAATGTGACCTGCAAAAAAACCAAAAAAGTTTTCTGCATTTACACATGATGAAGATCAGAGCATTAATCTGACACAGAGAGGATATATGTGCCTTCTGGTGATGAGATCCTCCTGCTGTAATACCCACACACACACTGTGACCCTCTGGGTACTCAGTCACCAGTCTGGAAAGATGAGCACTAGCCATTCACATCACATCCTTGGAAATGAATAATCTAACTACACCAAGTCATCTTTAATTACAGGAACTTCATAAGAAGAGCCCTTTTTAGACTCCAAGTTCTCAGGAGGAATGTTAATTTGTCTGTCTAATTACCACCTTGCACTTTCACACCAGGGGAAAGTGCTATTACTGGCACTTGATAAAGCAAATTTTTACCGTTTATTTGCACCCATTTCTTACTGATACCCTCTCCACAAAGCTCTCTCCCCACCTTTGGAGCTGAGGCCCCCTCTGGGAGCATTAGGGTCACCTAACCAGTGGGTGAGGTGGTTTATAAGACAACTCCCCATACACCAATCAAAATTGGTAAGGACCAGAACTGAAGTGAGTATTCATGGAGCAATCTGGGCTAAGAATTCCTGCAGCTTTGCGGCTGGAGCAACTGGGAAGACTCATTAGAGACATTTTGTTGGAAAGCTCCTGTTAACCAGTTATGGCTCTGCTGGCTCAGCATTCTCCCTGTTGTGAGTCATTGGGAACAGGGACCCTGAGCACACAGCAGGACTCACAGCACAAACAGCCCCTGGGACTGAGGCAACCTAGAGAAGCATGTTCAACAGCTGGACTTAGCCAGAGTTTACCAGTTCTCAGCTAGGAAGACAACAATCCCTTTCCAAGGACTGAGACAGACCAGACCTGCTGCTGGTTGGAGCCTCTTGCTGCTTCAGCACCCAAACAGTGCCACAAAACTGCCCCCCAGGCCAGGCTGCTGACAGGCAGAGGGCCAGAACAGCATTATAGCCCCTCAGAGCAGCTGGTCTGGCTCTGCTGTTATGTGTGACACAGCTGGGACAGGACAGGATCTATCCAGTGGGCTAATCCTTGATCTGTGCTAGCAGGCAGTTCCAGGTAGGTACCAACAGTTGGAGTCAGCTTGTCAGGAGCTGGATCTGCATCCCCAGGCACAGACTGAGCACAGAGTGCCAAGAGATGCTGCTTTGAGAGCACTGTGGCATCCAGCTGCTGTAGAGAGGCAGAAAACCAAGCTCAGCCCTGCAGGAGAGCAGCAGCACTTGCACAGCACCTTCCCCACCACGATGGGACCAACCTGCTCTTGGCTCAAGCACGCTGATTTCAGAGAGGAGATTAATCAACTCCAATCAAGTCAAGAAAAATGATCACCCAATGTCACTGTAGAGTCAGATAGAACCTTATGTTACAAACCTTAGTTTTATGGTTCTGCATTTAATACTTGCAGAAACAAATTGTACACCAAGGATGAGAACCAGTAGTTCAGGTTCTGAGGAAGCCTAAGCAGCTTTACAGATTTGACAGAATCACATCAAGTTTACCAGAATTTATATGCTGCCCTTCCAGTTTTAAATTATCTCACACCTGCTCTGGAGAAGTGCAGAATCCCTCCTTCTCACCCTTTTTACAATCAAAAACAAACACAACTACCACAGGCAGCAGCTGCCACGGTCACATTTGCTGCATAACAATAGCTAACAAGGGCCTGTGGCAGCAGCACAACTAAAAATAGCATCAACCAGAGCTTCTGTAAGAAAGGGTTAGGACCACAGCTCTCTCAGTAGATTGGAATGGATGCAGCTGAAGCTCTTAAGATCACTAAAATAAAGGTGAATGAGGCTGAGATTTCTTCTTTGCAAGTTGTTCTGTGGTTTGCCTTTCCTCTCTCTCCAGGCACCTATTTGCAATCAGCAAAGCATGGAAGAGCTCCCTGCAAACACAGCAACACTGGCTGGTACACAAGGTCTCCTCCTCAGCCCTCAGCCCTTCTTCTACAGGCAAATCCACCCCCAGTTGCTAAACTCACCACAGAATGTCTGCTCTGCACTGCTTGTTCCAGCACTTGGAGGCTTTGCTGTTCTCTTAAGTGAGTGCCTCGAAAGAGCAAACACAGAAATGCACCAGCAGCACAGTCTGGCTCCTGAGCTGAGCCTGGCCTTCCAGGAACACCTCCCCTCCAGAGGGATCACACAGCACACCCAGCAGCAGGCTGATGCACAGAGTGAGCCACAAGGCACTGCCAGATACAATCATCTCACTGCTCCCTCCTCTCTGACTAGGGCACTGCTCCCAGGCCTGCCAGACCCACAGAGGAGCAGCTGAGACCACCTGGAGTCTTGGGCAAGAGTAGATGATGCTTGGAATTGGAAAGCAATGCAAACTGGAAAGTGCTCAATATGGGGCACACATCCAGAGCACTCATTCTGCCCAAGTCAAAACGAGATCAGAGGCTCCTTCCTCCCCTGCACGTCTGCAAACGTGTCCCTGCTTTCAGATGCCCCACCATTCACTTTTTAGGAAATTATCTGCTTTTAAATTCTCCTGCACCCACTCTCCACTAATGACTGATTTTTTTTTTCTTGTTTTTCAGCAATCCTTCTTTCCACTTCACCTCCAAAAGCTTCTGTTGCTCAGTCATACCAGGAAACACTGCTGACCCTGGCACCATAATCAGCAGCCCTTGGAGATGGCAGATAAAATGCAGCAGTGTCTTACACAGGCTACAAAATCTGAACACTCCCTCCAGTCGAATACCAATCCTTCCAAACCCAAAAGAATCACCTGTGACTCCTTCTCCCTAACCTGCTCTCCCACACATTGTGATTCCATTTGGACACCGGGTTCTGCGAAATCCGCGTTTAGACCCCATCAATATTTCAGCTGTATCCATCCTGTTTAAGCAATAAGCTCCCAAGGACAGAGGGCTCTTGATTTACCACTTGAAAAGTATCAAAGAGCAGGACATTAACTATTCCTTTTCACACTGCTCAAACCACCAGGCAGCTCTGCGAGTGGAAAGGAAGGAAGTGTATCACAGGCATTTAAAAATGTACGGACATCAAATGGAAAGAGGGATTATTGCCAATATTCACGAGGCAGAGACAGAACATTTGAAATGTGGGGGTGTGGGTCAGGACACAGCAAGGCATGGGGCAGTGCCCTCGGTTTGGGCCGTACCTGCACACGAGGGTGGCGATGATGACGCACCAGGCCGTGCAGCAGCAGTCAGCATTGAGGTGCTCCTCGCTCTTGCGGTGGCGGCAGCACAGCCAGAAGGAGTAGAACAGCAGGAAGAGCAGGTCCAGAGCCAGGCAGGAGAGAGCAACGCCACCCAACAGCAGCAGGGCCTGTGGGGGACAGAGATGGGTGTCACATCTGGCCACGCCAGGGCTCAGCTTTGCAAGGCATAGCTTGAAAATAAATCATTTTGTGGGTTTGGTACATTTTTAAAACGTGAAAAGGTGATTTTTTTTTTTTTTGTCCCACTTGCTCCCCTCTCTCCATCCCACTCAACAAAACCACGTTCTGTACCTCAGCAGTAAACAGCTGAGCCATTCTGTCTGTCCCAGCCTGCAAACAGCCTCAAGTCAATCAGAGGGTTTCCTCTTTACTACTGATCACAGGTCAGCAGATTTAGAGAACAAAAATAATAATAAAATAGTTCAGCCAGCTGCCTCTATCAGTACAGTTTTTTAATCTTCATGAATAAATATGCAGGCTTATTCATTAGAAATCCAAGTGCATGAGTGGGTTTGAAAGGGGGTGGAATTTATTATACATGCATGAGATTAATTTTTTTTAAAAAAATCAATCTCCATGCAATGCTTCTGTTCAAGGTAGACCTAGAATAAATGCTAAACCCCTCCATATACCATCCTCACATATAGGTACAACAAACGTGGATGCTACAGGCACACTTGAAGCAGTCACAAGTTGAGTTAGTGTGAATTATACCTATTTCTAGTCATGTTCCTGGGAGGAAAGGGAAGTTGTAAGTGTTTCACTCCCTCCCAATTTATTTTTACTCAAAACATCCTCCTTAAAATCCAAAAATACAAACCAATTTTCATAAATAAAATAAAATTTAAAAAATTAAATCCACTCCCACACCATATCTAGCCACATTTCCTCACCTGCACAAATCAAACAAAAGGATGCAATTATACCCATAAGGTTTTTTTGATAAATCTGTGGTAGTGGTGACAAATGCCAACTTACTAGAAATCATTTAAATGTCTGGAAAGGGTCCAAGCCATTTGCTGCTGCCCCAGTATTGGGAATGCAGACACAGATCTGTATCAGCTAACCTAGAACAAAGGTCTGGGTTTTCAAACCAGTATCTCTTTTCCTCCCCACTCAGAAATTCCTTCAAGAACATTTATGTGCTTCCTCTTGATTGAAACAACAACTTCCTCCCGATCAAAAGGAACACAACAAAGAATGCTGAGATTAAAGTGAAGAACTTCCACAACTGGTGACTGTTTCTAACAGGGTCTGGTAGGAACTTGCTCTTTGCAGGCTTTTCTTTCCCCTGCCCTGCTCCATAGGTGCTCCCTGCTGAGTGATTATCCTGGCAAACAAGCCACACGAGGCCCTTCCCAGCCAGGAAACAGCCACACAGAACGAGCTCCACACCAGTCAAACCCAAGCGCTGCACCACATTTACCCCAGGCAGCCCCTCACTCTTGGCTTTCCCAGCCCCTGGAAATCCTCCCAAAGCGCGCTGGGATCGGGGGGAGCTCACAGGTGCTGCTTTCCCAAATTTAAACAGCAGAAACTCAGCCCCGTGGTGCAGAGTGAACTCTGGGATCTGGACCAGCGAGGAGTGGGGGAGGAAGGGAAAAAGCCCAATCCCCCTTTCCCATGCTTTCTCCAGATGGTGTGAGCTCTGCTTGAGATCCTGAGCAGAGGGGCCTCCGAGAGGGAAGCTGCACTCCGAGCCCTGCGTTCCCCCACTTCTGAAGCCTCGCCATGCACGAGCACTCACTGCTAATTTAACTAGCACATTTGGCATTCCAAGGCTCCTCAGGGATATTCTTTATTTTTTAAACATGTCAGGCTGCTGTAAGGCAAAGCTTTCCTGTCCCGGTCGCCTGCACTTCTTTCTTCACACCCTCAACCCTCCTGCACATGCTAAAAGGCATTACTGCTGGAAAGACAAACTCAGCTGAAAACATCCTCCCAGCAACCCTTTTATCAGCAAAAAAATCCACACTGCAGCTCCAGATGTAGGGGAACCACCCCCATTGAAAGGAAATAAAAGGAAATANACATCCTCCCAGCAACCCTTTTATCAGCAAAAAAATCCACACTGCAGCTCCAGATGTAGGGGAACCACCCCCATTGAAAGGAAAAAAAAGGAAAAAATAAAAAAAAAAAAAAAAGGAAAAATGGATATTAGATTGCCAACCAGCAGGCAACCTGAAGTCCTTGCTTTGAAGGGACACTTTATACGTGGTCTAAGTTTGCATCTGGCCAAAAGGACTTGGCTGGCCACTATACCACAATCTGCATTTCATTTTCCAGAGAATATTTGTTTTGCATTAATGGATATGTGCCATGACAACAAGTGAAATCATCCAGCAGAGCAGTTATTAATCTTTCTGACTGATGAGTCAGTTTAGGACCCAGGGACTGGCTGGCAGTGAAAGCCTGGTCACAACCAAAGATATTCCTCTGCCTGCTTGTCAGGATTAAATGACAGTATTTTAAAAAGGGGGGGTGAGGCTGGATAAACCCTTAGACATTCCATCCTGCAACAGTAAATCTGGGACTCAGTTATCCAAGGCCACATTATCCCAAGTAAATGTAAAATTATGCACTGGGCCTTTTGCCACAAAAGAGCATCAATTTGTCTTCGAACATTTGCTGAGCTATCAGAACCTTTATAGCAAATGATGCATGAACTGCCCTTACAGGAAAAATGGAGACAACTTGGAGGAACAGCATTTTCCCACTGCACTGACACTAATGGCAGGAGTGGAGACAGAGCAGTCCCTGAAAATGAGAGTAAATCCAAGTGGTATGGGCCAGACTGGCAGGAGACGGAGCTACAGTGTCAGGAAACCCTTTCAAAATAAAAGCTGCAGACAGGGAAATAACCACAGGAGCATTGCTGGCGTGGAGAGGCACCGTGGAACCTGAAAGCACTCGGTGCTCTGCAGGGATGGTGCTGCAGTGATTACAGCCTTGCCCACCTCCAGCGTGGTTGCCAGGATTTGTGGTACTTGCCACCCCCATGGGAGTAAGAAGCTAAAAAAAGGGCAGAAAACATCAAGATCCTCATGTACAGAAAGAGGAGACACAGAGCACAGCAAAAACATCCCCCACAAAGCTTCCCAGGGGCTGGTCAGCTCTTCCACAGGGTATGGTGTTGGTATCATTCCCAAGGATTTATATGTAGATCAGCTTTCAGTTTGCTCAATCCCTGCTCTCCAAGACCCTGCCTTGTGTTACTGGGGATCAAATAAACCAATATACAGCCTAGTCTGCTGGATGAAAGATGCCCATATGAAACAGGGGATGAAATAAACCAATATACAGCCTTGTCTGCTGGATGAAAGATGCCCATATGAAACAGCCACTTTCAGCTTGCAAGTTCCAAAGGGTGATCCCCACTGTTAGTTACCCCAATATATCTATGGACTGTGGTCCTGGAAGGCTGATTTTAGCTGCTGAAATTGCACTTAAGGGAGGCATATTTCATCCCATCCTACAGATGAAGTCACAAAGAAAAGAGATCTACATAAGAAAAGGGGTATACAAGATGTATTTATTTCCTCAGAAAGAGGGAAAGCCTAAATAAAGCCACAAGGCACCACAGTGCAGGAGGTGAACTCGGGGTTGCAATCATGTTAAATGTCAAGGTTTACCACTGCATTAAATGTTGTTTGCTCATCACCTGACTTTACAGAAGAGTGTTGGCTTAGGGACCCTTCTTCACACCACCCTGTCCCCTCTACCATGAAGATTATTTGGCACAAAGACAGCTGGCAGCAGAATAGGTTTAAGAAGTTAATTCTGAATACACAAAGGCTCAAAACAGCCCAGGTGTTTATCAAGTGCAAGTTTTGCCAATCTCAATTTATCCAACTTCCAATAACCACATTCTTTAAACCTTAACTGCACTAACAGCAGCACAGAACAGTGAGAAGCTCTTTGCATGGAATAGATTATTGCTATTTTACTACTTAAGAAACTTGAGAGCAAAGCTGAAGCCTTCACATGGTTCCTGAGAAGCATTGCAGTTTCACTTTTAATCTTCCATCAATGATTTTAAAGGTATTTCATCTTAAAACTTCATCATTTATTTCAGCCCGCAGAACAGAAGAGCTCCAGCTTTTGAGCACCTCAAGAACACAGCTGTCTTAATCATTGCCAGATTGAGAATGGTTTACCTTAAAGTTAGCTTTTGCCAAAAGAAAGCTTTCCACTGAATCTGCAGCTAGAATCCTTTCTGTATTTCCATGCAGTGACTTGAGATAGTGATAATAAAACAGAGAGAAGAGGTTAAAGGAGTGTGGGAAGGGAAAAACGTTCACCCAGAAGAATAAATGAAGCACCTTGGGCTGCTGCCAGAGGAGCACTCATCTCTATTTATTCCATGAAAGACGGAAGTCATCTCAGCAAGAAAAGAAACTGCTGTGGGATAGTGTCAGGCCTACACTACTTCCTACAACACTTTTTTTTCCCTTCCAGACTTCAGGACATCTCTCTAATAAGCTTATGTACTCACAGATGATAAGCAGCAATGTCCTACCAAGCTAACTGATTTTTTTCCTGTCATGCTGGCAACACAAGGAACACACTGACCTCTTCATCAACTTGTTCTGAACATGCTGTGTGTTCAGAGACTTGGTTTTCAGTACTTACAAAAATGCTGTACGAGGTGGTTGTTGAGATACTTGAGTGTCTCAGGATGTCACTCATCCCACAGAAGGAAGGGAACAGAGCCAACCATGCATTGGCCAATGTGATGTGGGGGGAGGATGTGGAAGCCACTGCTGATGTCAGAACTAAAGCATCCCTATCTCCTCACAGGGGCCAGGCCTTCCCAGGCCAATTACTGTGCTCAGCACTGTGCAGGAGCAGAGCTGGGCAGGAAATGGGCTGGGGGAGAGGCTTTTCCCACGGTGCTGAGATGAATTCTCTTCCATGAGGGATCCCTCTGCACCAGGGAAGAGCACCATGGAAACAGAGAACAGGTTCCACTGCCTCATCCCCTTCTTCAGGCATCTCCCAGGGAAGGCACTGGTGAGAGAGTGCAGGAGATTATAGATATATTTAGGGCAAGTCCACACTGGAGCAAGCAATGTAGGCCAACACTTTGCCTTTGGCTTTTTTTGGCTGTTGGCTTTCCTTTCTGGAAAGCAGGAAATGCCAAGGATTGTGTCATGCACTTTTTTCTGCTTTTTTTTTTTCAAAACACCTGAAGACAATACAGCAGACACATTAGAATAAAAACAGACCTGCAGCTGAAACTTCTCCTAGCATGACTCCACAGCTCCATTCCATTTACCAGGGTGGTTAAATGAGCAGCCCAGTTTCCCCAAAACTCTCCACATAGGCATGGGCATTACACAGTTAATTGGTATTAGAGCTGTGAACTAAAGCCAGTTTAATTACAAATGAGTGTTCACACAGGGTTTTAACATAGTTTAACTAGAATGGCCTTAATTCAGTGTAGTTTAATTCACTTTAGTGCATTTAAAGTGGTTTAACTAATCTGTTTTGAATTTATTCCCCCAGTTAATTCAGATTAATTTCTCAAATATAAGCAACAACTAAGAACAAGGCTAGGTTGTTTAAAGATTCATCATCATTTCCTCCATACTAACATTGTGACCCCTTATTTCATAATTAAAGACTTTCAACTCTGCCTTTATATTTGGTCCAATTTGCAGAAGCCAGGAGTGCAGAGGCCAAAAAGGCACAACTTGCTGATCCTTGGCTTATTGCAGCACCCAACTCAGTACAATCCCTGCTGGGGTTTTGAGAGCTGAGGTTGAATCATACATAGCTCAGGTATGTCTGCACACCTCAACTGCCACAGGTTACACAGGGGCAGGTGCTAGAATTCATCAGAGCAGCTCATATCACACACCAAGGAGAGATGGAAAGCACAGAAAGGATTTGCTTAACAATTGGGCTGGATATTTTTTCCTGCCCATGAATGCAGATCTAAGCTGTGCTAATCAGCAGTGAACACTGGAGTCCTATTGGGTTGAAGTCAAATAACAATCCATTTATTCCCATAGTTGTTACCAGCTCAGCAATCTCCATCTTACACAGCAAGGAAACGTTCCCAGAGGTAAGGGGGTCCTCTAAATTGGATGTTCTTATCCCTAGTTTCTCCATAATGCTGGCTGAAAGCCTCCGTGCACTACAGTGATGAAAAGAATGAGACACTCTCACCAAATTCAGTTTCCACTGACAGGTCCCCACAGACTAAATCTTTATTAAATGAGGCTTAGCTCAGAACTGGCAGCTTGTCAAATGAGCATTCTCACTGAAAAGGCGGATTTCCTTTCTGGGGATTCTGCAAATTCCCTTGCAGGACTCTAAAAAAAAACCTCACCACCACGGATGCATCAGTGTTCATGCAGGTCTTTGCCCCAAATCCCAGACTGGCAAAACGTGTAAGGAATCCTCATGGGAGCAGGCCTTCAGCTTTAGAAGGTTATTTCTTCCTAAGATTCCCAGCTGGACCAAGTTATAATCATTAGTTAAACTTTGTTACAAGGCAAGAATCAGATAATTATTTGGGACGTTGAGGTGAAGGGCACCAAAAGGGCAGCTGGAGGAATTTGGCAGGTATCCTCACATCCACACTCAGCTTGCCCAGCTCACCCATGGCAGATCCACACAATTCCTCCAGACATTCCTTTCCCACACCAGATTAGTTCACACATTCCCACCCAACAGCAGCTCCTCTACTCAAGGTCTCTCAGAAGCCACTTGATTTCCTTGGTTAGAAAACTGTATCATCCATTAATGCCTTAAAACACAGGCTCCTCGCAAGGTAATTTTCCAGCAAACTGGATAATGGAAAGAAACCCCATGCTATAAAGGAGGTATGGATTTAATGCTCCTACAACTCAGGGCTAAGCAAGCCCTGCCTGTATTACCTGGCTCATGCTCAAGTGCTGTATTAATTCCCATGCCAAGACAATTCCCCATCCCCAGCCCTCCAGCAGGAGCTCAGCCATGCTCCTGCAGGCCTGGAACTCCCTGAAGGGAAGACGTGGCACTGCCTGCAGGCAGGGACCTGGGCACACTTGCAGAGCCCAGCACGTGAGTGAGGCAGCAGTGGTGTGTTAAAAAAATAAAATAAAAAAAAAAGCAAAAAAAAAAAAAGCAGGAAATGCTTAGGCCTGAAGCCCAGTGATTTAATCCAATTTCCATCCCTTTTTCTCTTCCCCCTCCTACAACGTGCACTCTCAGAGACAAGGCACTTCATTTAGAGGGGAAAAACATGAGCTCTCCTAAGTGCCTGTCCTTACACTCTATCAAGCCAAGTGCTGGGACACTGCTTTTTTTAATCTCTGATGGCCATTCATGCTCTGGCACAGACAGCAGCCTCAAGGATTTTCTTCCAAGACCCCAGCTGTACAGAGTCTGTGCTTTACCCCACGTTAGCTGTTATGCAGCTACTGCTGTTCCTTATTAGATTTGGGTTTCAAACCCAAGCTTGAAGTTCATCCCACTCCTGTGAATTTTAGGAATTCTCCACAAAGGTTGGGCCTTCTAGTAGAGGTAATTACATGCATCATCTAAAAATTTCCTGTTCTTCTTCAGAACCTAAACCCTGTCTTTTAAAGGAGAACCAGTTCAGATTAAATGCAGTATATTTAGGCCCACAGCAACTTCTTGATCTCCTTAATGATCTCTCCTTAAATCAGCCAACCAAATCTGAACTGATTGGCCACTACGGAGTTTGAAGACACTGAACCCAATCCTCAGCTCTGATGTCCTGGCAGAGAGGTCACTGCAAGCTGCACACACCAGTCACCACTATTTTGCCATTTCTGTTGGGGAGAGGATAAACAAGGCACTGGGGAGGGGGAGGAAAGAGCACGGAAATGAGCAGAGCCACCCCAAAGTGGAACAGAAAACAAATACCTGTTCCAGATGTGGAAACTTTCCCCAACCCATCAACAGGGTTAGCCCATCCCATCACCAGGGATGGCAGAGTTTCCATGAGCATGACTGTTGTAGACAACATGGTTCTGCTCCCTTCTGCCATTATTTTGCATTATTTTGGACTTGCTGGTTTGTCTTCAGGCACCATTTTAATCCCATTTATGTCTTGAGAGTTTTGGCGCTGAGCATCTCCAGCTGCACGCTATAAAGTCGAGCACAACATTCGCTGCACTGAACCACAAAAGTTACACAGAATAACAGAGAGGATCCAAATTGGAATGGAAACTCTTAACATCACATTGTTACTAATGTTAGACTTGAAAGGCAACTTAATGTTGCCTTTTTTTAATGTATACAGCTTGTTCCGTATCATTAGCACAATTACGAGGTCTTTTTCTAAACTGCAGCTATTAGGAAAATGTCTAAGTGAGAAGCTCTAGCACACACTTTGGCATTTGGAGGCACCCAAGTTTAAAAAAAAATTAAAATTCACTAGAAGGAAAAGAGATACTTTCTAGCCAAGATTACAAATCCACTGCAAATGGCTTCATAAACTGCTTTTATTAGCACTGAATGGACAGGAAGGTAAGTAGCAATAATTGGGCTTCTGCATTTATGTGTCAGTGATGCCAATGGACCATTTTGGTGTACTCAGGTGTCTTTAACAGGGAGATCCACATCCAGTTTGTGCTCAGTTTGCAACCTGAAGTCAATCTTCAGAATAAGGAGCAAGAAGTTTTGGAACAACATGAAAATAACCAACAGGAAAACAGAGCTGTGAGTTTCCATAATATTTACCCTTCCAGCTTCACTGGCATTTGTCTACACAAGTGAGGCAGGTCAAAAGGCTGTTTACACACAGCAAAAACTCAGTGCAGTTCATAATACACCACAGGCCCACTGCAGGGTGAGAGAAACAGCACTCCTGATTCCATTAGCAAATCACTCTGGTCTGGCTGCCCTGAGCACTGACCTCGGGCAGGGGATAAAGAACAAAATCAAAGGCACACTGCCCTACATCCCCAGAAAGTCACAGCCCACTGTGCTACAGCCAGCAGCCCGCATGACATCTTCCTTAAAATAATTTGTATTTGAAGTCAGCTTCAATGCAGTGTGTGGGTCATGTGGAGAGGCCACGAAGAGCTGGGAAGGGGCAATATCCCATAGGAACAGCTTCTGTAAGGTGGGCAAGGGAGAACAGAGACCTCTGACCCTTCTATTGACTGTGGACCTGCACTGACCTCCTTGCACAAACAATGCTAACGTGCCATTCAGCTGCCAGAGACAAACAAGTGCCACACTTCTCTCCATAAATTCACTCCAAACTGCCTCTTTCAAGATTACTACAGTCAGAGTTTAAAAAAGGAAATAATTTAAAAAAACAAAACAGGGGGGAAAAAAGGAGGGAATATCTTCCTTCAACTTAAAACCGTACCTTTCCTTCCCACAAAGGAGGCTCCTTCATGTGCAGGAAACATTTCCATATCAACTCCTCTCTAGTTTTATTTTGGGGTTGAGTTGCCTTTTTTCATTTCTTTCTTTAAAGGAAGAAAAGAGTTCTCAAAAAAAAAAAAAAACCCCTCAGGAAAAAGGCAACCAATATTCACTATTGAGAACCTTCAAACTCATGAAAAAAAAAAATACCACAGAGGGACTAACAGAGGAAGGAGATCAAAAAAACCCTATCCAAGCTAGCCAAGACCCACCACAGTCACAGCTGGAGCCCATGTTTCTGCACCACTGACAACACTGGGAGCGTCATTAACCACTTCTCCCAGCCTGTGCAAGGGAGGACAGGGAGCTAAGAAAGGCCTCCTGCAGGCTCCTGGCCAAGTGTGAGAAGGGATTAGGGCCTCCTCAGGCTGCTAGCCTGAAGGGAAATGCAATTTGAATAGGGAGTTTTCTTTGCAGCTCTCCCCAGCAGCAGTGCAGATGCTCCTCTCTGCAAGCAGGGCCAAGTTCCCCCTCAAGGGCAGCGTTCTGGTCAGTGGTCACTGCCTCACCCTGATAAAAGAGGAGCACACACTTTAAATTCAGCCCCATTTCTGAGTGAACAGGGGCACAGCTAATAGCAGATGCACTTATAGATGAAAACCCTTGCAGTTGCAAGGCTAATCTAACACCCCAACACATTTTCACAGAGGGCATCAATCTCACTCCGTGGCTCTGGCTCTGAGCAGCCCTTCTTGCAGCTTCTTCATTTCCCCACGGGGTTGGGGGAAGAGGGGAATCTGTCTCCTTTCAACTGTTTCAAAGCTGTTCAGCTCTCTTAGGGTTTGCCTGCAAAGCTGAAAGCTGTCATGGACCACTGGCCTAAAAGAATTTAAAGTACTTGGTTTATACCAACTGTTTAAAGAAAAATACACCTCACTTTTAGCTTCCTTTACCACCAAATTTGGGAATATATAGGACACAGGGCTGTTTGGCTGTAATAAAGGTTACATCAGTTAAAAGGAGGAGGTGCTTGCCCCACTGTGTGCTAATAGGATTTTTCATTAGTTGCTCTGCTTTCCCAGGACATACACATCATGTCCACTAGAAATCAATGCATTTTATAGGCAATTTAATACACACACAGCCTGCCTTCACAGATCCTTTTATCTTGCTCATGAGATCAGTGCTGGTGGGATTCCTCGAGTTCCTGAACTGATATTCATTCATTCAGCAATTCTTCTGAACCACAGAGATTGATTTTTCAGGAAAGTTCCCAGAGTTCTCTTAGAGGTTCTGCCTGCACTTATGTCATGGCTATATTTAAAGAAGGAATCCCACTAAAGTGGTTTATAACGTGCTCTGGCAGGACAGTGTAGACAGAGCTAAATCCTATTAAGCTACTTAAGTTGCTTTCCCCCTCTGAAGTCATCTGTCAAATGCTGGTCCTAGACATAGCAGCCAGCTATCAAACTAGCTTATCAAGAGTCATGCTTAAAATACCAAACAAAACTATAAAACGCAATCATCAGACACTTGAGGAAGAGAAACTGGGGCAGTGTGCTGTTCCAGTAACCTCCTGGGATCCCAGAGGGTAGAGAAGGCTGGTGATTAGCTTTTCATTACAGTTGGATTGTAACCCACTTGCAACACCACTGGACCTTATTAAAGGGAAAATAAGAATGATTGTGTCTTCAGCATTTGCCTTGACTCTACTGAAAGGATTGCATGGACAATACTTGAATGTGAGGCACAATTTTAAAATAGAGATCACACTAACAGGGCAGGAGGGGGTACCTGGGAATACAAAGCACCATTCAGCCTTAACTCAGCACCCCACGGAGAAAGGGGAAAGCAGCATTCATGGTTATTTCATCTCCTTTCCCAGTAACTCGAAATTAGGCACCACAGAGTCCTGAAAGGTTAATTCCCATAAATGTTAAATGTCCACATTTAAAGCTCCAGCTTTACAGCATTCACTCCTCTATGTCAACATGTTACTGGTGCTGTGTCAACACGTTGCTGAGATTTCAGAGACAAGCCTCAATTCCACACATTCCATACAATGGTAGAAAACAATAGGCTGGAAAAGACCTCTGGAGGTCACTGTAGTGCAACCTGCTGCTTAAAGCAGGGCTAATTTAATAGATGGGGTTGCTCAGAGCCTTGCCTGGGCAAGTTTTGGGTGTCTCTAATGCTCGAGTTCCCAAGGCTTCCTTCAGCACCCTAAAGAAAAATGCTCGTAAGTGACTGTAACCATGTCCCATTTCAGCTTATGATTGTTGCTGCTTGCCCTTTTCTAGGTGCCTCTGAACGGAGTCTGGAACCACCTTCTCCAAGTCCCTCCTTCAGTTATGCAAAGGCTGCTCACAGATCTGTCATTTCTCCTTCTCCACTCCGGGCTGAAGGGTTCCAAGTGTCCCAGCTTCCCTTCACAGGTCAGGCTCTGACCATCCCAGTGGCCTTCCCCTGCAGATGCTCCAGTCCATCAGCACCTCTCTTGCACTGGGGCCCCCAACCCCAAGCCACGAGGCAGCTCCACAGCATTTCTGCTGGCACACAGCTGGAGGAGAGTCCATGCATGTGAAATGCTGATGACCTCATTTTAGGGCTACTTTCAGCTTGCTTACAGGGCTGGGCAAAGCACAAGCCTTCAGGGCTCGGGTTTGACTCCAGCTGCATTACCCACCCCACCTGGTAAGGTCACCAAGCACCAAGAGGTGACAGATGTCCCCTACACTGGGCAGTCACTCTTGGGGTGTGACAAACACAGCGAGTCCATCAGAGCCTGAGAGAGACTCGGCAGCATGATTGCTATTCCTCAAAACAAGGCAGGCAGACAGCTGAGGGGAGAGGAGAGGAGAGGCAGGGAAAGGGGAGAAGCAGCAAGAGAGAAGTTCCGTGCTCCAGACTGAAAACAAGGCAGCTTGGGAGCTTTTCGGCGAGCACAACAGCACGGATGCTCCTGCAGCCCATTGGCTGCTGCCTTCCAGAGCTGCACAGCAACCACCCGGGATGGGGGGAGAGCTGCCCGAGCCCGGGATGGGGGGCAGAGCTGCCACAGCCCGGGGATGGGGGGCAGAGCTGCCACAGCCCGGGGATGGGGGGCAGAGCTGCCACAGCCCGGGGATGGGGGGCAGAGCTGCCACAGCCCGGGGATGGGGGGCAGAGCTGCCACAGCCCGGGGATGGGGGGGCAGAGCTGCCACCGACCGGGATGGGTGGGGGAGCTGCCAGCTCGCATTGAGAGCTCCCTGCTCTACCCCTCCTCTGCATCCCCACAGCCCGGCCCGGCCAGCAGTGCCCAGCTCATCCCACTATTGATCCCCTGTCCCCACCGGAGGTCAGGCAGGGAGACAGCCAAAGGAGACAGGACCTTGGTTAAACAAATGAGCAGCCACACCAAGTTATCACAACAAGAATTTAGGATAATCACATGCTCTAGCTCCATCCACAGCTCAGGTTTTCCTTGACAAGTGGGAAGGCAGCCCTGCAGAAGTGAGGGGGGAAGGGGTAAGATGTGCAGCTGTGCTTGTGCCTGACACAGCTCAGAGAAGTGCTGACACCCAAAAGGGATTAATGCTCCTCAAAAGCAGCACTGCACAGCACAAGTGCTGCTTCTGGAGGTGTTTCACTCCAATAATTTAGGGGAGTGAGGGAGGAAGTGGTCTCTACAGAGAAAGCTACCCAGCCTCAGCTTCCCTATGAAAGGGCTCCAATCCCAGGGTTCCAGACCACACCAAAGTTTACAGTAGAAGATCAGAATTCTCACAGAACAAGCAGGGCAGAGTAGAGAAACTGGCATCATGTGGGAAAGCCACTGACCCAGCTGTTGGGCTCAGCAGCATCACAGCCACAGAGAGCAGCTCATGGAGCCTGCCAGGGATGTGCAGGAGCAAAGCCAGTTCCAGTACCTGAGCACCACGGCTCACAGGAGCTTGTTACAGCCTCCCTCTTGCACAACAACCTAACCAAATCCCTAACAGATCCAAGCAAAAATTAACCTAAGACACAGAACTCGAATGCAATGATTTGCAGGCTGCAGCACAAGGAAAGTCTCAAATTCTCTCCATCCAGACCCCAAGTCATTATCTTCCAGGAGCACTTAGAGCTAAGAAAAGAATGAGCTCCTCTGCCCTATTTCCCAGCCTGTGCAGGGGAAGCTCTGCTCATCTCCTGAGCAGTCACATTTGATCAGGTGCATCTTCTCAGACAGTGCAGTCCCACAGAGCTCACTCTGAGCTCGGGGAGGGGAAAAGCAGCAGCACCTCTCCCTTTTTGCCATTACACAACTGTACTTACAGCAACTGCTTATGCAGCCAGCAACACCTACCTGCTCCCCACTATTTATAAACCAAGAGCCAAACCACTGCAGAAACAGCAGTATTTTGTGTCACTGCCTGCCCTAAATTGCCTGCCCCTCAGCTGATCAAACAGCACCCAGGCAGATGAGAAGCACCAGCACAAAGTCAAATAGATAAGTTTGGCTCTTGACAACCCAAACTCTGCACTGAAACAGGAGGCCCTGAAGCAATCCAGGCTGCCAGCTCTGCTGGGGATAGAACAAAGAGCAGATTTAATATCTTAAAGACAAAACCCACAGATTTCCTGCACGCAAACATACACACACCCATTGCTGCTGTGGTTGTGTTAAACAGTGAAAAGCTCCAAGAAACACAGCACCTTCATGCTTGTCAGAGGGGAGTAGGTCCTGCCTAGCCTACTCAGTACTAAAACAATTTAAAAGTTTTTAGGGACTAAGTGTACAAATTAGTTTGAAAATCTGTCACATCTGCTGTTGGTTGCTTTGAGCAAAACAACTTGTAAAGATATTTGATAAGCAGACAGCTAAATATTAGATTTCTTTATTACTTGGCAGTAGCCAAAAAGGTCTGTAATCATTTATACGGGCACAGTTCTCAAGCTGATAAATTACTGTTATTTCTGAATCAACTTACTTTTACTTCAACAAGGAAAAAAAAAAGAGGCAAAAAGCTCAGTTTTAATAAGTGAGACCTCCCCAGTTTCGACAAAGTACTACTTTCCTCATTAACAGCTGCTGCTATATGTGAAGGTGTCAGACTTTTTTCTTTCTCTTTCTTTTCATCACAGCCGAACATTTAGCAACAGAAGAAAAACAAGAAAGCCACCATGAAAAGTTGTGACAACTGAGCCTGTGATGGGGAGTGTGGCTCTCCCTGGGCTCAAGCAATCATTTACCACATCACTGGTGTGGTCTCTGAGCTGGAGACACAGAACAGCCAGGAAAAGGAACCAGCAGGTAGCACAGCTGCTTCCAAAACCTGCCATCCACAGAGGCAAGATCTCCAGGTTTTCCTCTATTTTCTTGTCCTCTTACAAAAAAAGGATGTAAGTCCCTATGTCCTCAAGTGAGAGTGACTTTGATACCCACTACACAAATACCAAGATGTGCTGTTTGGGTGAACTATCCAGAGGTCATCATCTCCCATCTGACCTGCAGGAGCAGTGGAGCACAGCGGACACAGCTCCACACTAACAAGCCAGGCTATTTCTGCTGCTGTGCTCGATGATCAAAGCTTTTCCCTAAAATAATAAGGTCCCAGGGGCTCCAAGACCAGTTTGGCAACAGCTAAGATGGGAAGAAGACCCTTCCCTTCCAGGATGGAAGCAAACACCACACAAGCTTTGTGTTCAACTGATGCACAGCAGCAAGAACGCCTTATTAAAACCTGCAACTAACCTAATCAAGGAATTCTAATATTCATAACTGAACTTAAAAGCACTGCCCTCTGGGATACTAGAGAATTTCCCCTCAAAGACTGTTCACCTCATTGACAGTCATGTTGCTTTTCATAATCTTGTTCACAAATTCAATCAAGCCCCAGATAAAATCTAATCAAGTTGGACAAGCTGAATTGCAAGGGCTGTCGTTTCAAGTCCTTTAACGGGAGGTCAGCTCAAAATAAGCCTCTGATGTCCCAGGACTTGAGCAGGATTATTTCATGTACTTCATTGCTGTAGGCACCAAAGATCATTTTAGCTCCCCAAACCATTTTTAATACTCACTCTAGTGGAGCATTTGATCTCTAGACAAGCCAGGTTTAGTCTTCAATCCTTTTTGCTCAAATCCTTAGTGATTTCTCCAGGCACAAAAGTGGCTCTCTCAGGTATAGGAAAGAACAGCTATTCAGAAAACTTCATCATTCTAATTGTTCTTCAAATGAAATTTGTCCCTCTGGAAAACATCACCATCCCTGATAACTACTGCTAGTCTGGAAATCCTGACCATCCCAACACAAACAGAAAAGCACCCAGACTGCCACTGACACAGCAAAGCATTAAGGAAGACCTCATCATTCACATTTAAGACATGCTGGTCACTTCAGTCTGCCCTCTGGAGACACCCTTTACTTCTATGCCCTCAATTGAAAAAACAAAATTTAAGCCATAATCAAGATTTAGATCCTTTGGCTACTCGCCAGCAAACAGGCATTAGGAAAAAATTTACTCCCACAACAATTAAATTAGAGAAGAAGCCCCTTTATATTTATTAATTTCAAATTAAAACACTCAAAAGCATCAGCATAACTTATGATCTTGAAAGCAAAACTCTGAACTCTTTTGAATGCATGCTGATACTGTAAGAAAAAAAAAAACCTATTCAAGTGATTCTTGGTTCTAAAGATAACTTCAAATTCCATCCATGGAGCCCAGGAATAACTTGATAACTGTTTAATACCACACATGACCAGTGTGACATTGCAAAAAAATGTGATTTTGGGGGTTAATGCATGTCCAGCCATATCCCACGTGTGGTTGTCACCTGCCTGCCTTCCTTCTGTTCACCAAGCACATAAAAATCCTTATTCAGACTAACAGAGCTGATGCAGATTCAAGGCAACTCTCTCTATGAAAGTGGTGTTGATGAAGAAAAAATTCATAACAATAATAATCACAAACTTTATTATAAATAAAACCTTATGAGGAGAACACCACTTTTTCCCATCATCATACAATGGAGACAATGAATGGTCCCACTAGCCAAATTCTGAACACTTGAAAAGTAATTATTTCTCTGCTACTGCACAGATAAACAGAACTACCAAGTTTCCAGGCAGAAAGCCACTCCCCTTCTTCCTCTGGTTCAGTGTGTGTAGCTCAGGTCATTTCCGATTTTCATTCCAGCAGGAAGAGCTATTTCAGCCAGTGCCCAGAAATAAGAAACTCAGAAACCCAGACTCACTGGCTACACTGCATTAAAAAAGCACTGGGAAAAAAGGCCACTGATTAAAGGGAGGCTGCCTTTATCTCCAGCACACCAAACATCTGAAAGGATGTTCCCTCCCAGACACTTCAATGTATCAATCTTGCTTCCTTCCCTCTCTTTTTTTCTAACTGAAGTCTCCATAAAGTAAAAGAAAGTGTTTGTTCATTTAACTGTTTATCCAGCCAGCTTCAAAATTAAAACAATTTTGCCCTGTCTCCACTCCAGGATGGTCCCTAGTGACTATCTCCAATATTTTGCATAACAATACATCTTTCTAGAAACTAAGCTCTGGGGAAAATGAAGAAGTAAGGAAGCTGGAGCCTATTTATCAGGCTCATCACTTCCTATCAGAATGCAGCCCTGGAAACCCATTTCCCTGACAAATGGATGGGCCTGGACTGAGTTGCACAGCCCCATATCTCCCTTTCAACCTCATCACTCTTCCAAAGAGGCACAGCTCTGAGGAGGGCTTCAAAATGCAGATGGGCCTGCAAGAGGGGAGCTTGCAGGAAAGGTGTGGAGTGGAGCTGCTACAGAACCCAGCTGAGCTCCAGGGATGGAGTGAAGGGAGTCACCTGTGCTTGTCCAGCTGTGCAGTGGCATCACAGCCCCAAGCCCAGCCCCTGTCACACAGAATGGCCACATCCCATTTCACAGGTCACATCAGAGCTTTCCTGCACGTTGGTGAGGAGCAGATGCACACACCCCACCCAAAGAGAGCATCACAGCACAGATAATCCACTGCTGTAGAAGGGAAAAATTGATCACCTGCTCACGTGGCAGCAAGAACAGCTCAAGAGTGTTAAAGTGATGGAGAGTGGGGTCTGGAGGGCAGAGAGAAACAAAGAGAGAATAAGCTCTGGAAAGGATGGGTTGATGTTAGCACTTTTAGAGGAATATTCTCTGCTCTGCAGGTCACAAATTAACCAGAAATAAAATGCTATTACAGACCCCTTTCACCAGCAGTCCAGTGGGTTGTTCTATTTGCTCTCAGCATTTTTTCCAGCTCCAAACCAGAAAGAAGCCATAAAGGGCAGGAAACAGCTCATCTATAAGCCAAAACCAGAAGTGTGTTTTTTCCATGGTGGTTTAAAAAAAGCTATGGTTTAGGAAAGCCTATGGGGTCACATGAAGACAGAAGTCAGTCAGCAACCTTTTATTGGGTTCCTGATTTCTGCTTCTTGATTCAGCACTCCAATATATGCCAAAAGGGAGATTCAACACAAAGCCTGCCAGATCCCACACTTTTCCACTCAACTCTTAGTGCTGAAGCACTGGGAAGGCACAGGGACTTCGTTTCTATGCCAGGTTTATGCCAGGCCAGGGTTATAACAATTCATCTTCCATGAATATCCAGTGTTTCATGCCTGGGTCAGATGTTCAGTCTGGCTCACGGGGCAGCTGCTCAAACACTCTGGCCCCTGGCTAGCAGGGCTGCTCCTGTGCATTCCAGGACTAGTTACACTATAACTGGAACCAGACCTACCTCTGAGCTGCTGTGAGAACCTGTTTCCAGCCTGGTCAGTTCCTTGATTTAATCACTGAGCAGCCCCAGAGTGCAAAACGTTCCAGCCACCCTCCTGGACCATGACCTCAGGAACCACAAACTTCCACTCCAACAGGTGTGATTAAAAGGTCTAAATCTGCAAGTTTTATTAGGGATGGAAGTGTCACATCACTGTTAGAATTCCCCCATGCAGGACCTCAGATTTGGGTGCCATTTACACACTCAGTGTTGAAAGCACAATTTTGCACTATTTCTCTACTGACATCTTGCCTGTAGGTGCCTATCATAGACAAACATCCATGTTCACAGCCTAAATCTAATTTTAAATCATGCTCAGTATGTTAGAATACAGCACTATCCATTATTTTATCTTGTTCAATAAGCAATATAAATGAATTTACTCCAAATGGGTGCTGGATGCAGTTTCACCAACACACACAGGTCTTGGCACTGCAGCACTGATACAGCAGTGCCAGTCCTGGGAAATCAGGACCAAAAAAAAAATCTTCAATATCATTAAAAAGCAAAGGAGACTTTGAGCACAGTTACAGACAATGCCACAAAGCACTGGTCAGAATCTCCCTCCCCATAATGTTTCAAAACGAGATTTGCAGCTCTGTAGAGAAACAGGTCCATTTTTCAAGGATTCAGATCATAAGTACAAACCTTGCAGCAAAGTTTGGGCTCCATAGAGCTGTGGGATTTCCTGGGGTTTCAGTGTACACACAGACAAACCCAAAGTCAATTTGCTGGCATGGATTTCTACAACATAAAGGTGTTTGGGTTTGATTGTTTGGGGCTTTTAAAAATAATTTCAAAACTCTCATCGAACTTGTAAGGAAAGTGACAACACTAAGTTTTCTCCTGGGCTCTTTGAGGATATCTAAGCACCTGCACGTTGCAAAAAGAATCTAAATAAAAAACCACCACCAACAAGAAAACACTCAAACCACACAGGACTTGAGAACACACAGTTTATCTGGGCTATTGGAAAAAACAGTCTTTCCAAACATAGCACAAGGGAGGAAATACTTTGCAAAACTCCACAGTTCCCAGCAGAGTGACCCCTTCTAGCACCAGCCCCAGCCTGTGCACTGCAGACTTGGACAGCACCAAATCCTTCTGCACTTCACAGATGCAGAAGAGGATGTGGTGACACTTCAGGCAGCCAAAGCTTTCCTTTTAAGCCCAGGATTGAAAAAAGTGCAAGACAGCAGAATTATAAGTTGCTCGATCATAATTCTAGCAGGAAACACTCTGCTCTTATCAGCATTGCTTCAAGCCACCCTTGTTATGCTAATCCAGCAACTTGTGAACGCTGAAGCGCCCTTGATAGAGGACCATTGTGAGAAAATAGTCCTTCAACATTTGTTTTCACAGCAGCTACATCTGGGGAAGAAATTACTGCAAAGCTTCTACCTCTCAGCAGAACACAGCTTGGATCAGTTTGAGAGGCAGAAATGCAAAGCCCACATTGAAGCCCTGTGGAAGCTTCAGCTGTTTAGAGCTTCACAGACCCACAGCTTGTGAGTGAAACTCTGCACTGAGCCAGGTGTCACTTGGTGTCACACAGACACTGAGCAGATTTCATTGCTTGGATTGCTGCTCCAGCCTGGCCTGGAGTGCCAGTGTTAGCCCAGCAGCAGCTCCCCTGCTCCTGTCACACCTGAGCACCAGAGAGGAAACCTTCACCCTGACCTGCCTTCAGCTCTTCTGTGAGGACCATTCCATTCATGACTGACTTAATGCTATGAGGTGCACTAAACACCAGCTTCTGTCCAGGAAAAAAGTGAGCCCCACAAGCTAAAAGCAAAAGTTGTGCCTTTCACAGAAGGCACTGACTGCAATTTGATTTCTCTGCCTGTGATAAACCTACCCTTTGCAATCTTTCACCTTGCATTTAATTAGGAAATTTAAGCCACTTTAGACACTTGCTGTTGATAATGGAGACTTCCCCCACTTCTCCACCCACTAAAAGACAATTCATCTCACAACTGCAGTTCTGCATTCTGAAAGCATCACATCCTCCCACCAACAGACAGCCTCACCAGTCAGCAGCCCTGGGCCTTTGACCTTGAAAACCATAAACACACTGAAGCTTTCCTTCAGAGACCACAACACCACTCACTGAGGATGAAACCATCAAGAAGTAGAAGGAGGAAGTACATTTTCTTTCACATCCCAAACTGGCTGATAGTTCCTCCCTCCCAGTGTAATCCTGAGCTATTCTTCCCACCAACTCCTTTTTCTCTTGTCTCCACCCGGGTATGCTGAGATAACTGCACATATTGTGTATTTCTGTGTCATCTCAATGCTACCTTTGGATTAATAACCAATGCTTTCAATCCATGAAGCATCACACCAAGGCAGAAGTGGCACAGCAGAAGAGCTTGACTGGCCAAGCCCGAGGTGTTGCACGAGCACCCAAGAAGCCTCAAGGGAAAGGCTCCTTCAGCCAAAGCAGCTGCAGTGGCACAGCCCCAACACTGCACCTGCACAGGGGCAGCACCAGAGCATCCACCAGCACCTCCTGGAGAACAGGCTCCTGTGCTCCTGCTCACCACATCCTCCCTGGGCCCTGGGAAGGACCTGCACTTCTAACCCACAAACCAGGCCCTTTTTCTGTCTTTAATATGTTCACAGCTACTGACTGGCAGATTTTGGGTTACGGTGCCTTTCAGAATGAAAGCCCAGGAGCACAGACTCTCCAGTCTGCTGTTTTAAGCCTCACATCTCAGGTTGGAAACACAGCCCACAACATTCAAACTGGAAGTATGAGGAGGGATCCAGCAAAGGAAGAAGAAATCCAATGGACAACAGCCAGCTGCCTCCTCCACTTACTACTCTGCACTCATCTACTGCAGCTCTTGGAAGCAACACGGAGTCAGGAGAGTCCAAAAATTCTTGGGAAGGGCTATCTAATCCAGCCTCCCACACAACATTCAGGCCACAGCCATTGACAGGTGAGCAATGGGTCCTTCCTGCTATGAACCACCCCTGTGGCTGCTCTGACTTTTGGCCTATCACTCACCACATACCTTGTGGTACTGTAAAATGATTTTTGTATGTTTGCAATATCACCAAGGTTGGGCCCCTCCCACTAATAACAACATTAATAGCATTCATCAGTCCTGCAGGGAGTACTTACACAAACTTAAGAATCAAATTAGGCTACTTAAAAACAGCTGTTAGTGCCAGATCAGCATTCTCAGTGAGAAGTTCCAGAATAACAATTGCAGAAATACATGATCTCATCTTTTCTTGCTGTTGCAGTTCCTGAAACACATTTTCACCAAATCTACACCAGGAACCGGTGCTTAGTTACTTATTTGCCATTTTCCTGCTGTGTTTACTTTTATTTCAGTGTCTTTCAGTTCACTGTTGCAGCTGGATGGACTTTCAGCCACCTTATCTTGACCAGTGAACCACATTCCTTGGCTTTACAGCAACCTTCAGTGCTAATACCTACAGCTATCACCTTTTTGGCTAACTTTGCATTTGCAAGCAGCTTTTCTGAAGCACCAAATACCTTGTTACATGTGCAGAGCAGCAATTTGCCTGTTTGGAACATCATCACAAAGTGGGACTCACCAGGGTGTAAAGCAGGAAAATCCCAGGCTATGTATGAACTCTCCCATGAAGGTTGCCACTAAAGGGAGCCAGGTGTATCATTTTGCATTGGAGTAGTTTTATACATATTTTTAAGCCAGGCCAGCCATACATTCAACTTGCACTTGAAATATCTCAGGCTTGAGATCCACCCTTCCCTACAGGGATTTTTCTCTTTCTATTCTTTATAGACAGGTATTTTAAGCATCGTGAATGTATTTTCGGTGAGCATTATAATCAAGAACAAAAAACCCTACTTGCCCCAGTGCAGGACTCACAGTATCTCCTACTGAAGCTTATTCTCTAATCAGGTGGGGCTGTCAGACCTCGCTGATTGCAGGACCAGCAGTAAAAATACAATAAAAAGCAGAGAGTCCTGTCCTCCTCAGCAATTTTATATCACTACTGGTGATCAGGATCCCTTTCCACAAACTCAGCTCTCTAAAAACCCCATCACTACAAAAAGCAGCTCAGGCAACAATGCAGAGTTAGAGCCACTCTGACCAAGCCCATTAGATTAGTGGGGAACATTATCTGGACTCCCAACCTGGACAGAAAGCTGGATCTTTGACAAGAGACTTTTCACAGCACTTAAGGGCTGGCAGCAGTTGCCCAGAATTCTTCACCCTTTTAGCAGGTGTTAAAGCTCCTGGGAGAGAGCCAAGCAGAGCCTTTGACTGACTGCAGCAATCGAGTCTTTCCTTACATCACCCAAACGCTGCTAAGAGTGAGAGCAATTCACCAGGAAGAAGTTTTGAGCAGCCCCACTGTAAGATACCCTGAAGCCACAGACCAAATATCTGCAATAACTCCCGTGTTTTCATGCTGCTTTTTATTGAATGAAAGCAAGTGGTGCATAAACTGCAGAACAAAGTGGAGCAGAGCAGCTGCTCAAACACTCTTACAAAGCACTCAGTAACTGTTCTCACTTAAATCTATGCAGCATAAAACCAACTACAATACCACTGGCAGTAACTGTATGCAAGTAAAGCAGTTCTCTTTCCTTTATGGGCCTGCAGAAGAACATTACAAGACACTGTTTGTCTTCTCTGCAGAAGGAGCTAAAGACAGAAGCTTTTGATTTTGCTGGCTCTTCCCATCATCTTTGGCAATAAACCAGCCCAAGTTCATACTAAAAGAGAGCGTAAGCTTGAATGTGCATTGAGAAAGTATTTTAATTTAACTCTACAGACAGCATTAGTGGGGGAAAAATGCAGTATTTTATAGCAAACAAACCCTACCCTCTACAGACTGGAGGATAAGAGTGTCCATGGCTGGGAAGTGGAAAGAAGGAAGGCAAGAGAGGGTTAGAATGTGTCCCTGGTGCTTTCAGGGGTTTAATTCCATTAGCTGAGACAATGCAGCCTGGGGCACTTGCACCTTGAGATCAGTGACAGGCTCTCTGTAGGGTTTATCTTGCCTTGCTAACAACACAGATTCACCTTCTTAAGGCTTTGCAGCTTTGGTTTAAGGACACACCACACACGTGAACCTGTGCCCTTCCTCCTCCCCTGCTCTCTGGTGACACAGCCCCTGGGTGCCACACACACGTCACATTTACCCTGCTTTGCTCCATGATAATGAAGGTATTTACATGAGGGGGCACTTCCTTCCTGAATTCTTTGTGCCTCTATCCTGTCTAGGTGCCATAATGCTGTTTATGACATGCTGGTTGCTATGGAAGTGATTGTATTGCCACTAGATTATGCCCTGAAGTGAAAAACGTGTAAGGGAAGGCACATGAACAGGTTTTTGCATACATTTAAAGACATGATAGTGCAATCCCACATGGAATGACTGGGAGCTTTAGCAGTAGCTTCCAGACATGGAATATGACCACAAGGGGATAGCATGGCATCAAGTTTTCATTGGGTTTTTCTCCTAAAAAATGAGATTTTCTTCATTTTCCTGTCACCGGCTGCCACTATTTAATCTGAGACAGTGCCCTACAGCTGAACAGTACAGTCCCAGCCACTTTCCCAGGCTCCTGAAAACACTTCTGCACTCAAAACTCTATCTCTGAAGATCAGGGTGAAAGAAGTGACAAGATCATATAACCAGGCTCCACAACTCCCACTGCCCTTTTGTTGATTACTGCCTTTTAGAGAGCACGGATTTAGCGAGCAGAAGCAGGAGAGACAGATCGTCTCAGATCTGACACGCATGACTAACTCAGCTTGAGCCAGCAGAGCAGGGCAGCAGACGTGCCTGGAATGTGCAACCCCAATTGGAAGCCTTTTCACCAGGGGCACAAGCTTGGGGTGTTATCTGGCTGCTGCCTGGATGGTAAATACATGACAGTAAAGAGTGAAATGTAAACAGCCTGCAGACCTGTACCTTGTGAGCAGCTGGGAATCACACGAGATGCTTTCCTACTGACTGAGACCCCACTCAGCATCTCTTTGGAAGAGCTTTAGATCTTTACAGGCAGGACTGTGCAAGAAGCAGCACCCCAAGTGCAGCATTGATGGCCACACCATTCCCCCAACTGATGGTGTGTGCACACACATGAACTCTTCCTCCAGCCATCAGCTCACTCATCTACATCAGCTGAAACACTGTCCTGGAGCACAAAGAGCAACACAAGCCAAACCACAGGTGTCCCAAGAACAAGTTTCTCATCCCAGTATGGTTAATGTTTTGGCTACAGAAGGAATATGCAACTTTTCATTGTGTAGTACTTCCTCACTGCAGCGTTAGGACAGCACCGTGGTTCTGTTGCACATGTGTCCTGCTCTTAACAGGAAAGAAAATATTCCTCACTGAGAATAAAGCTGAGGACAACAGCAGTTTCCAGAAGCTCTCAGCCCTGTTTGCAGTTAGTCATATTCACAGCACAAGGCCATGGCCACGCACTGACCAAGGTCTGAGTGCAGATACACAGAAAACACTCAGGATCTCTGTTTTCCCAGGAGATATGACCAGTGACTTGTTGGAAGGCAACAGCATGTCAAAGGCTAGTTGAGCACAAACTCAAGGATAAAAGCCTAGTTGATCACATCCTCAAAGATGACAGCCTTCTAGGACCAGCTTTAGTATCAAAGAACTGCAGATGGATGTGTTTGTGAGTAGGAAGTAAAGAACTAAACTGCTGGTGAAGCCTATCTGAAGGCACAGATGTTAGAAAAGAAGTTCATCATTCACTACATCTGTTTGGCAGAGAAAAAACCAGCCACGCCTGGTTTGAACTTGAACCTTGACAAGCATTCAAAGCCTACCCCTGAAACTGGTTCTTTCTTAGGATCCAGTATTTCATTTATTGCATCGTGTAATCAAGACCACCCTTGCTGGAACCAGCCCATGTAAACCAAATCTAATCATTAAGTTAGTGATGAGAGTCCTGCCCACAGGTTACACCTGCAGAACTACATTTCACCAGTGGTATTTGTCATTGCTGTGGTCCAAGGGGTACATCTCCTCCCATCAGCAGAAAATGATTCAGAACTGTCCACAAAAATGAACTTGGATTTGCAGAGGACATTAAGAGGTGGGTCAACCACAGGCAGAAGATGTCATATCTAGCAAGCAGCTAGTAAATGTATTTAGGACAGGAGTAGGACAAGCGGCTGTATCTCAGAGCAACATTTTCTCAAGAACAAAATTAACAGCGATGAAACACTACAGCAGCCAACTGAAATTTTAATAGCTGCAACAAAATCCACACAAAAAAGGTTGAAAGGGCACTGCAGTGAGACACACGTGACCCAGCAAGCAGTTGCCTCAGTCAGAATTTCAGACATAAGATACAAGCACAGGGACAAGAAGAATTAACATGCCAAGGGGGGGATTAGGGTAACCAGATGCCCATACCTTCTCAAAATCCTCTGCTGGGAGAGGAGGCAAGTTCACAGCTTGTCCCTTCCTCCTTCTCCCATAACCTCCACATCACCCGAGGCAAAAGCCAAGCTGCACCAATAAAAACAGCAGAGCCAGTGTAAACTGTCCAACCTTGTTATTTACACCTCAGCAGAACACTCCCAGCATCTACAACCATTCACACAGCTTCCCCAAGAGCTGCCTGCTAGCACAGGGACCTTGGAAGCACCTCCACACCAGGAATTCTGTCAGCAGCACCTGGAGTGTTTTATATTCATCACCTTCCGTTTGCCATTTCATATTGAAGCATTTAAAATGCTGAAGAGCTCGTGTTTGAAGACATTTTTGGTTTGCAGCAGGTCAGGCAGAAAAAGCTCAAAAAAAACCAACCAATCTCTGTGGTGATCAAGAGGTTCATTGTGCCACAGACCATGGTCTCCAAGACCAGCCAAAGACCTCAGCAGGATATTTACCAAGTTGTACTTATGAGATTGAAAGGCAATTTTAACCTCGTAAATTTGCTGCTCCCGCTAATTTGTCTTACTAGGGTTGATCCAACCTTTGTTGTCTAACTTGTTGGAATTTTAAATACATACAGAAATAAGGAAAGGCCAGCAGACACAGCATATCCCTCAGAGGCCAGGGATGAAGCCCTGTCCTGCCCAAGTTCCAGGCACTACTTGGTCTCATAAACCAACAATATCTCAGACTGTGTGGGGATGGAATGGGAAGGACAAACAGAAGACAGCAGCCACATTCTGAAATACAAAAAGGCACACAAGAAGTGTTGTACAGTGGTTTTAAAATAGCACCCTCATCAGAAGCAAAGATTCTGTTTAGCTACAGTAGTGTCAAACAAATCATTCCATCCTCACTGGATGCACTATCTGTGCTTTCCACAAAATCCAGACAGAAAAAGACCCAAAACACAGCTGATCCATTTTTTTCTGCCACCTACTCCAATTGAAACAGTTTCCCTCTTAAGGGAACATGAACATTAATACTTGCCTTTGCCTAGCAGTACCTCTGATCTACTCTTGTGCAATAGCTCCCATTTTTTCAAGCCCAAAATGTTCATTCTAGCCTAACTCAAGTTAAAAATCCTAAGGAAAAAATTATTAAAAAAGGAAACCTATCTCTTCAATCATATCTGTGCAAGCCCAGTGGCAGACAGCTACCTCCAGCCCCTGCCTTTTCCCAGGTCTGTGCCTTTCTCTGGATTGCTTGCACTTGACAGCCTGTCAGTCCAATGCTAAAAGAAGATCATATTTTCAGTGTCTACCACAGCATTTGCAGGGATAGGAACTACAAGCAGAGTTGCAATAGGGTAGAAATAAGTCCTTCCCTGAAATCCTTTCAGCCTTCCCTCTAGTTCTCCTGCAAAAGAAAAAAACCCATGAGCATTTCAAAGGCACCAGAAGCTGCACAAGCTTCTCTCAGAACACCCCAATCATCTGTTGCTGGGGGTCAGCCACACAAAATTAGTTCTGGAAATTACCTTGCTTCCCATTTCGGAAACAAGAAGAGATTACAAAATAATAGAAGTTCACTATTGATTTTCTTCCCCCAGAAGACTCAAAAAAAGTACCTGGTACTTTTCATTGTAGAACACCCAGCTATTCCGCAACTTCCAAACAGCAAAATGGGGTGCTGTGTGCAATGTCTGCATCTGTTCTTCTTACACTTATTCCAAAAGTGCAATTGCCTCAGGTGCTAAAGGTTTAAGACAATATTCCATATTAAGCTAATATTTTCATTAAGTTCTCCTTCCTCTTTTCTCTCTTTGAAAGTTACATTATTACACCTCCCAAGGAAAAAAAATATTTATAAGCAGGACGACTCCACCCTTTCCTCTTAGTTCAACGCCACAAAGCAAGATTCAGCCAGAGGTCAGTCACAACACACACTCAGCTGCTTCTTTCATTTCTATGCCTTGCATGTTCCTCACCAAAAACCAGACCTGAGAAGAGCTCACCAAATCTGCATTTGCCAAAAGTCCATTATTTCTGCAATTGATGCAGCACAGCTTATTAGAGCTGCAAACGTTCCTGGGCTCTGATAATTATAAGCCCATGGTTGGGTGTCTAATTAAAGGAGGAATGAATTAATGAGTTTTACCAAAGGCTTTTGAGTCACCATTATAATTCTCACCCTTAATCGGCTGCAGGACACTCAAAGGACACCGTGAGCAGGATCAAGAGCAGAGAGGGGGATAAACCACCCCCAGCTGATGCTTCCCCCATCACGCTCCTCTCCAACATGTCAGTGTCATTCAGACCCCGACAGCCAGATCAAACCCAGCAGGAAAACGCCTGGGTTTTTTTGGACAGCTGAGTACAAAAACGCTTCCTGAAGCTGCCACAAAGCGCAGAGCAGCCTTTGAATGCCGAGAGCGGCGAGAGGCTCCGCAGAGCGCTGACTCTGCCGCTTCCATTCATCCCGGCCCCAGCCCCCACCCCGCGCCGACAATTACAGTTCAGTCCCGGGCTCCCAAAGAAATTGAAAACACGTTTTCATTGAAGCACAGCTTGAATTTCATGAATTCCATTACTCCCGGCTTTCTCAGCATTTCCTGGAGTGAATACTGTAAAAGCAGGGAGGAAGGGGATGGGGCGGGCCATAGGTAGGGCAGCAGTCCTGTGTCACCTCTCTGACCACGCCAGCCCAAAAACACACTGGAGGCACTTGCAGCGAGGATACAACAAAGGACTACGCCTAACCTAAAGAAAATAAGTATATACTAACAACAAGCTTAGGGAGGAAATAAAGTCCCAAACTGCCGGAGGCCTCGGCGCAGTCACAGCCACAGGCACAGCCCCAGTGAGGAGCGTTCCAATTCCAGCAGGCAGCAGAAAGCATCTCTTTGACAGACTGAGGCACTCTTAGCTCCTACAGCAAGTGCCAAAATTGCCAGTTTATCAGCTACAGGAACCCGAGCACGCTGCTGAACGGCAAGAAATCTCACCCCGGGGAAAAAGTGATTATAATCAGAGAAAACAGGTAGCACCGAGCAGTTTTTCCACATGTACAGCTGTAACACAATCAACTTTGGAATTATTCAGGCGTGCTAATTAACACCCTATGGATAGCTTTGATACCATTAGCAACACTTTCAATGGCTCTGCCCTTTTTCCCCCCAGCCCGGGCCTTATCTTAAGGAGCATTACATCATCTACTGCACCAAGGCCTCCTTGTAACAGACACTATTATGCAACTGAAGTGCCTCCATTTGGATTTTGGCGTTATTTTGAATTTCGGCCTTGAATAGAGGGCTTGTTTAAATTCCCTGCATGAACAGCAGCATTTTCCAGCCTGAAAAGGGTGTCCATGCACAGACACCAACACTGGCATAACAACACGCCTGAATGTGTTGCACATTTGGGAAACATCCATTCCCCACATTCCCTTTTCCCCTCGTCCAGGAATAAGCCCCGCATTGTTAGGGCTGATTAGCAATATCTTTCATCCCTAATTTCACACTACAAAGGGCTTTCATGCACATGCACGTGTGGCACCATTCTGAGCCATATCAGCCAGAAAAAGCATTTAGTAGTGACCGAGGAAATCGCGATCTGAGGGTGCAGCTCCAGTTTTAGTGAAGGTGAAGGGGGGTGTCAGCTCTTCCCCTGGATGGTTTNCCTGGGTGTGTTAATGTTCAGTTTTCACGCTGAAAAAAAAAAAAAAAAAAAAAAAAAAAGCTCGTTTGTTAAAATAATAACTTAAAAGAGGGCTGGCACACACTACATCTGCTGGAGCAAGCAACCTGATAAGCATGTGAAAGCACACATTATTGCAAGTGTTACCCTCATATCCTAGGGCTTGGAGGAGGGAATGGCACAGGAATCGTGACCGAGTTCCACCAACTGCTGTGGCCACGGATTGCACGCTAACCTACTTTTCTTTTTTCTTGCAAGACAATAGCCTTCCAGCCTTAGCACACAAATGACTACTTTGCAAAAACGTGCACATTTGCAGCTTACCAAACCCTAAAGCTCACAATTACAAGTTCAGACTCAAAAACTATAAGTGGCTCATTACACAGAAATCTTTAAAAAAAAAAAAAGTTTGAAATGAAAGACTTTGCAACATAAAAGTGCTCTGTGTTTTGCTCTTTCCTAGTTTATCTAATACAAAAAAACAACAAACAAAAAAAAAACCAGCATCAGCATGGCTCTGCCCTACAGCCACTATTCACTAGACACCTGGAGACCCTTTCACCTTGAAGCAAAAGTAACTTTTGGTTTGAGAATAAATGTAACCAACTCCTAGTTTTTCACCACTACAACACAACATCAGTCACCCCTTGAAATAGAGGAAAGGAGAGGATTTCTAACAGTGATGACTTTTTTTGTTTTTTCAGACTGTCATATGAATGCATACCCAGGACTGGAAGTCTCACATGAACTTGATCCTCCTTGATTTTAGCTCATCTGTCTTGTAAATCATTGTTGTCAGCTAAAACAAAGAACAGGTAGGATGACATACACAGAAAGTACAGATAGTCTTGCCAAGAGAGAAGCAAGGTTACTGGGATTGGATATTATTATTCATATTATTATTATTATTATCATCTCCTCAGCATGCATCAATAAATCCCTGAGTATTCTGAGTCTTACTCATGTCTTAAAAGTGAGAACTGAGGTTCAGTACAGAAGATAATCCTGATATATTCCAAAGTTACTCAGGTCTCATCTGAATCTCAGAGCAAATAAATTCCCAGACATCACGTCCCTTCCCCCAGCTATGGGAATCACATTCAGCTGAAAACAAGCCAAGTTCTCCTACTCACTTCAAGGGGAATGGGAAATCTCACCAGAACTGGTGGAAAGGTTACTACTGAAAGCTAAAACAGAAACAAGAAGAGAACTGACAGTCACCAAGAGGTTAATGCAAACAAGGTGCTAACTCCCCTCCACCCCAAGAAAATTAAGAGTGAGCACCACCTTGCTCACTGCTGGCTTGCAGCCACCCAAGCAAATTCACTTGACATCAAAGGCAGCAAAAGAATGACTTCAGGAGAAGCTTTGGCCATCGTCATTGGGCCTCACAGGGACAGGAGTGTCCCCTGGAAGGGGTCACATCGAGGTGACCGGGCAAGCTCTGCCATGGCACAGTCTTATCAACACAAACACCATCGACTCTGGACTTCACCCTTTCTTTCCATCAGTAAGTGCTGCTGGGGGAAGGGGAGCAGGAGAAGGAGTGTAAAATTAGCCTTGTCCTAGAAGGAAAAGGAGAGGGGAAAAACAAACCAAACCAAACAGAAAGAACAGGAAAAAAAGACAGAAATTCCAAGGGATTGGAGGGTGCTTGTTCCTCCTTATTGTCTGTTTTGAAGACACATGACAAGAAACCTGATGTGACACAGGCCCATAACTTTCCTCTCTCTCATACTCAATGGACAGATTGTTGTTTACAGGTTCCAAAATAAATCCCAAAATACAAGTACAAGATCAAGAAAACTTGTGGCACATCTCCTTAATCCACATTCAGAGCCTTGGGATTAAGTCAGAGAAAGCACCTGACTTCCTACCCTCATCTCCAGAGTCATGCCTAATGGGATACGTTCTTCTGGGTGAGAATTTCTCACTTTCCCTAACAATGAAAAATAAAGAGCACTGAAAATCCACACCAACATCTGCTTTAAGCTCTGCTTGCATTATTGGATCAGCACTAAAACAAAGGCACTTTGTTAACCTGGAGACCACAGATGTTCCTCTGCTCAAAAAGGCGTTAAGGGGAAAGGAACAAAAAGAGACAAGACACAGTAAGACTGAACTGAATTTGCTTATTCCTTTCTCCAGACTGCTAGAGATCAGGTTTTGCAGACCAGGAGTCATATGGTGTTACACTCATGTAGATAAAAATGGAGGGTTCTCAGGAAGACAAATGTTGTGTAGGTGCAGAAGCACCAGGGTGCCACCACAACCAGACACGTTTTAAACTCTGGTTCTACTCTTCCAGCCAAGACCAGCGTGGTGCCTTCAGGGCACCACATGCTGCATAAATGTGTCTTAAGACTGAGAAGCTCACCAGGCTGGGCACCAGCATCTTTGTGCAGGATGAATACTTTTAGGATCCTCCCAGAGGAAGTGAGCATGGTTTACATCTTTGCCTGCTCACCTGAATCTCCTTTCCTCCATGCCTCACAAGGTGTTCTGTATTTCTCCAAGATGCCTTTTACCCCTGTGTACTCTGCTAAAACCATGCATTTGGAACAGTTATTTTTTTTTTGACTGGAGTAAGGTAATCTACCACCAGCCTTTCCAGAAACTGCCAGTTCTCAGGAGACCATCTGAAAACGTGGCAGCACAGCATGGGTCAGCAAAACAAAGCGAGGCTGCAGACAGAAAGCTGGCAAAGGTGGACCTTTTTCCCTCTCTGCACACCATATGCTGCTGCATGGCTGGATGAATGGTCAACAGAAAATATTTTATGTCTACTTTTGGCAAAAATCAGCCATCAAAAACTTCCTTGGTTCCACATTTTTGGTTATTCATTGTGCTGCAGTTTCTCAGCAAAGGCTCTTCCAGATCAAAGACAGAAGAGTCAGAGCACAGCACCAGTTTGCTGATAGGAGGCATTACTGCATGGTTACTCATGCAGCCAACACTGATGAGTAAAGGGAAGAGGGAATTCACCAGCAGTTCTTAAAAAAATAAAAACAACCTCAATTTCATCAGAAAACATTGGATTCAACTAGCAGGGGTCACTTAACCTTTCTGGAAATACCAGCAAACTGGTGCTGCAGCAGGATAGCTGATCAGACCTTGGAAGAGGTCCATCTGTTCTTGAAAGAAAGAAACCTCCAGTCCAACCCCTTTAAGAAAGGCACATTACCCTCTGACTTTGAGCCAACTAGACAAAAACACGTCATCCAATCTCAACTAATACACATGTTTCCAATTTACAGAAAGACTCTTGGTTTCAAAATTGAAATAAGATGCCAGTACAGTAGAGGAAGTTCTAAAACAGTCTCCATAATCCAAGTTTTTTGGCAGTTTGGGCTCCATCATGTTTCTCCAGCCAAGAAATACTTCCAAAGACGACATTAGCTGTTGTGTGTAGGGAAACAGCCTCACAGAGCCAGAAAGTACCTGACAGAATTGATTCCTTGCTGAACCTTTGGCGATGGGTTCAAACACACATGCTTTGGATTAGGGTCTGCAAGCCAAAAAAGGGGAAGGATGGCTGGGCTTACACTGCACCTTTCCCTGCTGGATCCCCCCTCAGCACACGTACAGAGGGAGCAAAAGAACATTAGGACACGAAAGCACTGACAGATGTATGATAGGAAACTCCTGGGTGACAACACTGAAGAGCGCATCTCAAAGCCAAGGACTAGAGCATGTCCCTGCTCTTATCGACGCTTCCTTCAGCACGACTCTGCATCTTAATTGGTGTGAATCAATCATCAGTCATTTTCCAAAGCACAAACAGCTGCCATTACACCTACTAACCATGCATCTGCAGTTCTGACTTGTACTGAGAAGGCACGAAGTGCTGCAAGGGAAGAGTTTCAAAGATGCTGGAGAATTTTTCTTTATTCCAGCCTGACTCACACATAACCTATGCATTTACATAGGTTTGTGTCAACAGTGCCATTTGCCAGCAATGAAGAAAAAGCAGAAACTCCAAAGTGCTCTGTGGCTTAGCTTTTACAGCCTCTTTTCTCCTGCACTGTTCACAGAGCACTTCTCAGCCCACAGCCAGACTCCAGAGCTGAAGTGCTGTGGTCTCCTTTTCTGTCAGTGCACAGACACCCTGACTGGAGCAGATATCCCATTACCTGTTGTTGTGCTGCATTACAAAGCTATTCAGCTTTTCCATTTCTTTCCAGCATGTGACCTCCCTGCTACCTCAAGGCTCTTAACCAACTCTACTCTGAGAAAGAAAGCTAATTCAATGCCATGCAGCTAAGTCACTCACAAGTAGAAGTACTTATATTGCTAAATAAATTAAACTGGTGGCAGCAGCAGTCTCAAGACCATCTCACTGGGCCAATCAACTCAACTGGAAAGTGGACAGTACTGGTAGGATCATCATCATTTGATCAGCAGCAAAAGGCAGGGAGACCAGAACTGGAATGAGCATGATGCTGTCAGGAGGAACAGGAGCTCTGCTCCATTTTTACATTCCCTTCACTCCAGAATTTGTGACTCACTACACAATGAAAAGGCTTTGCAGAGCACTGCAGTATGACTCAGATGAGAATACAGCCAGAACAAAGCTGTTCATATCAAGATATTTTCAACCCCAATGATTCATGGGAGGATTAGGGAAAGAGCTGGTCTGATAAGATCCTCTGTAGGGAGGACTATGGAGCAAGTCCTGCAAGCAGCACACCAAGGCAGCTCTGATAGGACTCACCAGCACAAAAAAACCCCTGCAGGAGAAGGATCACAACCCCAGCTCATTCTACATGGAGATTCATCTCAATTCCCCCAGAAAAAGGAAACAACTGGCTGTACTGCTGTCCACAGCTTGTGGTGGAAGCAGAGCATCTGAAGGACATCAGGATACGTATACATTTTTAAACAATCTAGTCCAGAGGGGAAGGATCTGTTCTGCTCCTCCACACTCAAACACACAGTTCTAACCCAATGCAACAAGAGATGCTGTGGGAGAAGATAAGGAGTAAAGTAATACCTAGAGAGAGAGTTTTAGAGCCCGACTCAGGTGAAGAAGGTATGCAGCCAAAACCTGCAGCTGCACTGATGTCAGCCCTTGGCAGCAGCACTGCCATGAGCATTTCTCATGCTCTCAGACAAAAGGAGGAAGCCCTGTTAGGTTGGTACACAATGGCCACAGCTGCCTTGAGACAGCCCAGCACACAGGGGAGTCCCTGCTGCTCTGGCCAAGGGACTACTTGGGACAGAACAGCAAAGCAGCCGCTGGATCTACATCCTGCTAGACATTCCCCATCACCCAGGGTCCCAGAAGACTTAACAAAGCCCTAGACTTCAAAGACTGGCAGTTTGTGCTTATCTGTCTGCCTTGAGAGGGGTTTCAGAGCACAATCACTGGGCTGCTGCTTCAGGGGAAGAGCAGCTTGGCATTACACTAATCCTCCCTAGGTAGAGGTGCAAAGCCTCTTCAGGCAGCAGCCTCCTCACCTGCAGCAGCACGTGGCACTGCAACAAGTGACAGGACAACATGCAAATCCAAGCCACTGCATTCCACTCCTTGCAGTGGAATGTTCAGCTGATGCAGTTTCCAAGTCCATCACCAAAACACCAGTACAAGAAATAGGTGGGTTTTTATTAAGAGGTTACTAAAGAAAAGAGTTTTATAAGGAAAGTGATGCTCTCCCTTGGTCACGGGTTGGGAAATCTTTTCTAGAGAAGCAGAGAGGAATCAGAAAGGGTACATTGCTTCCTTCCTCAAAACACGTCAGAATGGGACTGGACACTGAGCCCAGCTGTACAGCTATTTATGACACAGTCCAGCTACCTGATGAGCTGGAGTCATGGGGTTTAGCAAAGGTAATCCTTCCTTACTGCAGCTATGGACACCCTGCCCTTACCTGTCCCCATAAACTCCATCTAGCATCCCCCACTGACCTCTCCTCAGCTCCTGGGGAAACCAAATGCAGTGTGTAGTTTAGTAGTTCATACTTTAGAATCACAGTACCAATCACTAATGGCATAGAAAACCAAAATACACATAATTTGTCCCAGTGAGACTTACAAAGTAAGGAAAAATAAGCAGATATTAAGATCAAAAAATGGACTTCCTAATTTTGATCTCACCTGCTAAATACAAAAGGTTCCTAAAGACAAGGGAAGACAATGCCAGCACAGGCTGCAAACAGAGCAAGAGGTACAAATTCATTAAAAAAAAAAAAAAAAAATCTAGAAATCAAACCAAAAGGCCTTCACAAGCATTTAAGGCACAAGAGAGCATTTAGCATTACAGTTCCCAGTCCTGGATTAAGTTTCCCTGTTTCACTGCATTAGAATTAATCTACATGGCTACGAACTCCAGAGTCAACTTGCAGAGCCACAGCAGCGTGGTTACATAACCACGACACTGATAGCACAGGCTGCATTGCTGGAGCCTGCTGGCTGCCCCTCACCAGCACCAAAACCAGCAAAGCTGCTGCTGCTCAAATCATTCTCCTGACGACAGGCCCCTCAGTAATCCAGACATTCGAGTTTGGATTTGATAAGATGTTTTCTTGCGAGCTGATGTTAAGACTTAAAAGGCCATTGAGTGCTGTGCGAGTAGTCCTTAATATCATCAAGGGAGGGGAGGCAGCTACACAGGAGGAGAACAGCAGAAGGCTTTAAGTGGGAATATGATTACTGTAGAAAAATTATCTGACACACAAACACAGCCCCAGATTGTTGGTAGGAATGCTTTTAAGCAATTTAAGTGAAAACTGGTACATCTGCTGTCTATTCAAAAGGTCACTGAGTGCTTATTTCATAACACACTCCCAAGAAGATCTTTCAATGAACTCTTAACTTCTGATCTCCAGGATCACATATCCCTTATTTTAAAGGCAGCTACCCTCTGAGGTCATGGAAATACAGTTCAGCTGCTGTGCAGCGTTACATCTGTATGTGGCCATCTTGAACTCTGCTAAGCCAGGGGAGCTGAAACAAATTAACAAATTGAAGCCTCAAAATACAAAGTTAGGTCAGAAGTCTCTTTCATTTACCGGTATAAAGATGTTTCTTTGTATCTACCCACGGGTCTTTAAATACATCTCTCACATTTTGCTCTAGCTTCAGTCCTCAGATCTGTTCATCTGTTTAGAACAAAAAGCCAAAACACATGGCTTCCTAAAGTATTTCTAATACCGTCTACTTCTAGCATAAACAAGAACTGCTTAGATGCTTTAGCCTTCGTGCCTGTGTGCACGATAGCAGGCTGTGGATATAGGACACTGCAAGTATGTTCAGAAAAGCAAAATGGTGCTTTCAAAACCAGAGACCATGGCAAAACGAGGCAGCAGAGTCACTGCAGCTCTGTTCCAAGATGACAGCAGAGAACACAGATGTTGGAGCACACAGATTCACTCCACAATCATTTTAATTACATGCCTAGCCAACCAAGCACAGGATACGGGCTAAGCAGCATAAAAAAAAAAAAAAAAAAACAAGCTGCACAGAAGTATTCTGCGAGCATCCTCCTGTGCACTTGATGCTAACGCCGCTCTCGTGCATTAAGTCATCTGTTTTCCAGCAGGCAGGCAGCCGGTTTCGGAAAGGCACTGCTGGCCTCGCTGAGGGGCTGGCGGCATCTGTGGGGATGGTGAGCAGAGCCTGCACAGGACTGGCACAGCCGAGGGTGGGCTGCGGGCAGCCCAGGGGCACCGGGCAGGGACGGTGCCTTCGCCTGGGCAGCGCTGGGAGCCGGCCGGGGCACCCAGCAGGGCTGGCTCCTGCCCCCTTCCAGGGGTCACTCCGCGATGCGGGTCAGGGGCCACGGTCGAAGGGCGAGCTTACTGATACTGGAGGGCTTTCCCCACCTTAACGATTTTATGAATCCATAATTTCACCTTCTCCCAAGAAGAACCCGGGCTCCGGGCAGGCTGGGGGCAGCTCGGGGTCGCTGCCCATCCCGCCGGGGGTGATGACCTCCCACCCCAGCCCCGCCAGCGAGACCCCGCACCCCGCCTGCCCCGGGCCTGCGGGGGCACCTGCCCCTCGTGCGGCACCTCCGGAGCGGGGGATACACGGCACCCACGGACACCCACCCGGGCAGCCCCAGCGGGGCCGCACGCCCCCTTCTCCTCCTCCNCGCCCCGGCCCGGCCCCGCACGGCTCCCCCGGGAGCGGGGGTCGAGCCGGGCCCGCAGCCCCCGCCACGCGCGCTGTAGCCTCGGCCGTGTTTTCCGACTAATAAATATCCTGTTGTTGCCGTGAATCTCACACGGCCCCGCAGCTCTAACCGCGGAAGGTGCGTTTTGGGTTTAGCCTAAAAGCCGGCGCAGTAAAGGCAGTCATAAAGTAACTTATTATTGGTCCCTCTCGAGTACATCTCAACGCCCATCCTAAGCCCC
>VZTZ01047416.1:162458-195511 GCA_013400955.1 Drymodes brunneopygia | reverse complement strand
ACACGGCACCCACGGACACCCACCCGGGCAGCCCCAGCGGGGCCGCACGCCCCCTTCTCCTCCTCCTCCTCCTCCGCCAGGCGGGCCGAGCCCCCGCGCCCGCTGCCCCGCACATGGCGGTGCGCATCCCGCGCACACACACACGCAGGCACACACACACAGGCACACACAGGCGCACACACACAGGCCCCGCACGGACCCACCTGCTGGTACTCGGCGTCGTGCGGTCGGAAGTCGGCGGCGGTGAGCNCAGTCATAAAGTCACTTATTATTGGTCCCTCTCGAGTCCATCTCAACGCCCATCCTAAGACCCAGAGGCAGTAAGTTTGCCCTTCCTGAATTCACAATTCGCAGAGGCAGAATGTTGTCCAGCACTCCCTTGGCTGGGCACAATCATGACAATGGCAGCAAGGGGAGCACAGGTGGACATTAAGGGGACACCTCCCACTGTGTGACAGCATGTGTAGAAAAATAATAAAATAATAATTTGAACAAAGTCTTGGAATCTCTCAGAATGTCTCAAAAAATGTGCATATATAGCACTTGAGGACATGGTTTAGTGGTGAATTATGGTCGTGGTGCTGGGTTGGCGGTTGGACTTGGTGATCTTGAAGGTCTTTTCCAACCTTAATGACCCTGTGACTCTGTAGTGCCCAGGCACAGGGCCACGTGTGGCAGAGGGTGGTGTCCACACCCAGCACCAAATCACATCCCCACCCCTCACACCAACACCTCTCCTTCCAAAGTAACCCCAAAGTGGACCCAACCACACCACACGCTCCAGCCCCTGGTGCCACTGATGGCACCAATGCCTTCACTGCAGCTGATGCACTGGTTCCCTAGCACTGACTGCCCCAGCCTGGCTTGGTTTGTCCAAAACCTGGGGGGAAATTTCTAGAGGTACCCAGGTGTCTAAAGATGTGGATGAGCCTCTCGTGTGATTTCCAAGTCTGCCCCTCCACCTGTTCCATGGAGAGATGCAGCGCTCTGGTTCAGCTTCCACCCTTCCCTCTGCAGGCAAAGGTTTGGCCTCATCCAAACCCTGACCCAAAGCCAGCGTGTTGCTTCATCAGCTTCAAGGGACCTACAACTCTCAGCTTGTTTTGATGACAAATCAGAGCCATGAATTGAACACCTGCATATTTCAGCAGTGACAGCATCCAACTGCATAACACCACAGAGCTGTGCATGTGGTGGAATCCCCACAGAGACACTCACACACCACTTTCCCAAGGATTAGACTCTGACCCAATGGGAAAGGCTTTTCATTTCTTTCTAAACAGAACAGAAAGTATTTTTAGGTAAAAGGTAAAGAAGATGAGTATGCCTTCTCCAGGGATCATGTCAGAAACAAGCACATAAATACTCTGGGTAATGCCAGGATAGTGAGGCAAAATAGAAGATAATGATAAGCAACAGCAATCCCAATCCAAATTCATTCACTTCATTACAAAGATTGTGCTGCTCCTCTTGCAACCAAAATGCATAAAAATATTTGTTGCTTTCTTTTAAAAGGAATAGAATGAATAATTAATTCTTGCTGTAAGTATGCAGTGTGGCCCAGCATTAATGCAGGAGTTCCTAAACTCAGCCAGTCTATTCAGACCATCTCCCATCTTGAAGGTCTTTCCATCCCAGTGTCTCCATCCCAGCCCTGCTGCAGCACACCTCACCCAGTGCTGATTGCTCAAAGCATTGTCTTTTAAACAACACTCAACATAATTTGGGGTTGGAAAGGGAAAAAAGGACCATCCAGTCCTCTAACAGACTTCAGGCAAATGATTTCCAGGTCTCACAGGATTGAGAAACTCTCATCTGTTTAGAATTAGAAACTGCAATGGCCCTTGAAAACTTAAAATATATTGGAGTGCTGTCTATCCCACTGGAAAAAAAAATGGGTAACACCAACCGGTTTTTTCTCCTAAAGGGTGGCAGATCAGGAGATATTATGGAGACACCTCTTTTGCAAGTATGATTTTATTTTTTTTCCCAAATGCACCTAGGATTTCATACTTTACATTGTCCTGACTGATGCATTTTATAGTAAGGAGAGCAAAAATGCTAAAAGGAGCCATTTAACCCCTTAGAAGCAAATAAACATGTTTCTGCTGATGTTCTGAAATATTACACCAACTCCAATAGCTTTTGACTAGGATGGGATTTTAATATGAGTATTATCAACACAGCTAAAAAGAAATCTTATCACTCCCAAATAGCATTAAGATGCACGTCAGAGGTTCAGAGCCACGCGCTGTGTGCACAAGTACAAGATATAAAAGGGTACAAGATACAAGACCTCAACTCCCTCCCGCTTTCTCCAAGAAAAGAGTTTATTTTTCTGCAGGAGGACAGCCAGCCAATTTTATTTTCTTCCTTATTGTTTTCATTTTTTTCACAGTGCCGGCGAGGATGAAGAAGGAATTATTTCAAAGGCCAATGGTCCAGCATATTTCACCTCCAGTTCTAACAACCCAAAGGCAAAGAGCTGGGAGCAGGAGATCTCTGCGTGAGCCCCTTCTGACACAGAGTTTATGCAATTTGGCACTAAAACGCTCAAGGCTGGAATCTGTCCTGCAGATGTAACTGCAGCCACGGGCCTCTGGATGGACACAAAACCCCCAGCAGGCTGAAAGTCCAAGCTCCTCTGTCAGCAAGGGATGGAAATGGGGTAGAGGCAGATGCAGCCAGGACACTGCACTGAGATCTGGGGCTGATGTAAATCCAAACATTTTGGAAGAAATGAGAGGAAAAGCTGGATGCTGTTCCATGGGGTGGGTGTTTGAGGCACTGTCTGGGGCTGGGGGTGAGAGGGAAAGGAGCAGCTCAGCAGTGCTGGTGTGCATGCCTCCCCTCAGCCTCCTGCTGCCGGGACAACTGGGTTAAATTAGAGCAGAACGAGGATTGGGGATTACAGAGAAACAGAGGCATCAACAGTTTTCATTTCTCCCCCACAATAATTTATAATGATATGGGAAAATGAAGAGCAGAATGGATTCAGCAAATGAGGAATAAGAGACAAACCACAGGACCCAGCTCCAGCCATACTTTCCATGGTATTTCAGCCCGTTGTACCACATTATAAAGAAATATCTGCAATTCTTGAATGTCTAGCATCTCTCATTTGATCCCATTCAGGTAATTCTTGATTACATGACAAGCCAGTTATCAAGGCTCTCGTGTTTAGATTATAGCAGCCTTTTTTTCCCTTCCCACACAAATAGGTACACTCTGTTTTGCCAAAGCAAAATGAACAAATGAGACACTGTCGTGACATCCCAGGAATAAAATCTAACAGTAAATCACCCTTGCATGGAAAGCAGTTCTACAGTCAAGCAAAGCAAACTGCAAATGTCAGCTTGTTCACTGGTAATCCTGCTGAAAAGTAACCCAAAGAGCTGTGTTAGTGTTTGCTAACTTGCTCTGACAGTGGCTTTGCTAAAGAACAACTGGACAAAATAGGCAAATGAGAAACGTTCCAAATTAAAGACAGCAAAGATAAAAAGAGTGGTTTAAATCTCCGCAATGAGGCAGCCAGTGCTGTCCTCATCCCCTGGAGATCACCAGGCAGGCTGCAGAAGCCCTCTGAGAAATGAAGCATTTTTCACTCTTCACAAGCTCCTGACTCCAGACATCCCTGCTGCTGAAGTGGTACTGGGAGCACTTTTTAAAACACCAATCTCCTCCCCCTGGCTTTTCTGCTTCACTATTAAATTAAATAATTCAGCTTTTAATATACTGTGGAGCAAGGAGTCTTCCCCTGACTGTCAAACCTAATGCGTGCTACAATAGGTTTTAGCCAACAACACCGATTAAAAAAAAAAAGGAAAAAAAGGGGAAAAAAAAGGCAAGTTTGCACTCCAAATGTCAGCAGATGGATGAGTTACCCTCTTGAGACTGAGACTAAATTACGGACGGTCATGGGGAGGTCAGCGAGACAACTCAGCCCCGGCACTGGGCTGCCGCTGCCGGGCCACACCTCTGACTCCGCCGCTCCAGAAACTCTGCCCTCACACCCAGCCGTGCCTCCTTCCCGCTCAGCTAAACTGTGCCTCCATTAAAATCACCCTTCCTCTCCTCCCAGGCTTCCTCTGTAATTTTCTGCTCAAAGTCAAAGGAAATAACAAAGCCAGGGCAGCTCTCCAGCCTCCCCCAGACATCGCTGCCCCCTCCACGACAGCTCAGCCTCCTCCAGCCTTCCCAGCAAAGCCAGGGATCTTCCCAGCTGCCTTCTCCTCCCAGCCTGGAGGATTTCCCCCGAGTGGAGGCATCTGCAGGCAGGAACACACATTTGGGTTTTCATGACTTTCCTCTGACGTCCTGCCAGGGACTTGCAGGTTTACACGAAGAATAGCCACTACCACAGCCAGCATAAAAAGCTTTCAGCCAACTCAAAGAAGTAATAAGGTTAATTCTCTCATTTCCAGTCCTGAGGCAAAATTCTCTCTCTCTCTCATGTTTTACTGGTCTTTTTAAACTCAGAGAGTTCTAGGGAAATGGGTGGAAGATGTGGAAATCCTATTGCAAAAGCACCTGCCTGCTCTTTTCCCCAGAGAGGCACACAGAGAACATTCTATTATTTAGTTAATTGCAAAGAAACAATTACAAAGGAACTTGGCAAACTCCCTCTAATCACAGCAAGACCCACTGCAGTCCAGTAAGTTCAGCAAATTAGCAAATAAGTGAACATAAAAAGGAAAGAATAACACAGCTCAAATTGCACTTTGTTCATTTGTTTTGTCACTCTTCATTTCTATTTAATTATTTAAGGTATTTCTTCATAACATTCTGGTACATTTTGTATAATAATGAAGGTTTACTAGCATGGAAACGCAATACTTGGCTATTAAATATCTGCCGAGGGAGGGAAGAAAAGTGCCAATTCTCTGAGTGGATTATAGAGAGCCTGTTCAGGAAAAATTTCCAGGTTAGATAAATAGAAGGTTCTGCCACAATTTGTCTAAGTCCCAAATAAGGATTATTGCTCGATAATGGCAATGCAAAGCAATGTTTGTGCAGAATGTTGTAACTTGTACTACAGGCACTCATGGTCAATCCCATTTATTAAAAGCTCTTCTAATTTTCCATGCATACACCTAGAGGCCATTTAAGCACAAGCTTTTTTTACAGCAGCACTGTAACCAAGTGACAGATTTTACAGTCCCCAAAGTTGTATTACAGCAAAGACTTTCAAGCTGTGTTACATTGCTGAGGCGCTCAGCCTCCTCCAGCGAGCTGAGGAAGGAGGAATGAGATCTGGGTGTGGGATTATCTGGTTTATAATGAGGGAGGTAAGACAGCCCCTGACAATGGACATGATATCCCTCCTGGTTCTTCCCAGACCATTTTCAGCATTGAGCTTTTATGACACCTCTGTTCACTCTACCAGGAATAGAAGCCCTGAAGGGGCTCATGTGGTACCCAGAGCAAAGTGTCTGTGAGGCAAATCCCTCCCAAAGAGAGGGGGAGCTGGGACAGCCTGAGCAACACCTTCAGCTGGGATGTTGGTTCAGACACAGCTCTGGTGAGGGGAAGAACACAAACACTGTCCTGGAGCCCAAATGCTCAGGTTTGAAAAGGGTCATTGGGAGAGGCAGGGATGGGCAGGGGGAGCAGGATGCAACTTCAGCAGTGGATTACACCAGAGTGTAATTCCTGAGAACACAACAACATTCGCTGTTCAAGGTTTTTCCTTGAGCACAGCCAGAGTGGTTACTGAAGGCCACATTGAACCAACAGCCAATGTGCCAAAAACACACCAAAAACACACCAAAACCCCACCAAAACCAGGGCAGGTGAAGGGAAGGTGCTGTCAGTGCTGCCTCCACCAGCAGAGCAGCATCCTGCAAACAGAAGGAAACATCAGAGGAACTGATGCAGCACCTGACCGCCAACCCTGCCTGAGAATCCTCCCCCAATGACCTGGAGTCTAACATGGAAATTTTGCTCTTTGCAGGTCTTAATGATGCCCACTGAATGAAACTTCTTTCCTCCCCTTAAAAGTTTGTGTGAGGAAAGTAATTCATTAGCTGACAAACCTACCACAGAGATGCTGCAAAACTTGCAAGAGTCAAGGGTATTCCAACTTCAGCTGCAGACAAATTATGGTTTAATGTAACTAAGTGTGAATGTGTAATTGCTTTCAACTGAATTCAAGATTAGTCTGCTCCAAGAAATAATACTAAATTTTTCCATCCATGCCTTATGGATTACCTCTGGTGTTCAAGATTTAAAACTGAAGTTCCTCCTAAGAAATCCAGAGAATATGCCAGTAGAGCTGAGAGGAAAGAATAAAAACGTGAAATTTAATGATTAGAATCATTAAATACAGATTGTCTCATCTTGTACTCTCATAGCTGTTGCAGTCCTACACCAAGGACTCTGCTTGACAGGAGGACAACTGCAGGATTCCCATGTTTTCACAGCAGTTAACAGGGTCTTCTATTTCCATAAACCAACAGAAGGCTTGTTTAGGGAGTCCTTAAAGGCTCTTTCAGTGGACCTGGAAAGGAATGCACATGTCCTAGTTCCTTCCAGAGCTTCACAAGCAGCAACAATAACCCAGGTGAGGGGATACACTGTCAGTAAACTGTTGAATCCTGTAGTCTCCTGCTCTCCCTCAGCTGCTGCCAAAGCAGTCCTTTAAGGCAAAAACCCATCACCTCTTTAAGTTCCATCAAACTTTGGTCAGAAACATTGCTCATTCCTGATGGGACAACCTGGAACCTGTACTAGAAGAAAGAAGAAATTTCACACCCTATGTATTTCAGAGTTATCTCGTTACTGTCCATGCAGAGTCAGGGAGAAAAGGTCAGTACAGGTGCAAAGAGAAAACAGGAGCATGCAGAAGAGACCAGAGGGGCAATGAAAATACAGCAGCAGCAGCAGCACAAACACATCAATATTTGGTTATAAACTTTATTTCAAAATTCAACAGTTCAAAGAAAATACATTGCAATTGTTTTAGCTTTTCGAAGATCCCAAAATAAATTACACTAAATACTTGCACGGTTCTAAATATTAAAAAGATCATAAAAATTAATGGTGCTCTCATATGCCAAGATTAATCCCTTTCCATTCTGACTACATTAGAAGTTGCCTGTGCAGGGGTTATTTTTAGAGCTGTGCAGGAAATAATACAGTTTTCAGGTCTTGATGCCTCAGTAAAGATTTACAGGCAAAGGCACTTAAGGGCAAAAAGAGATCAAGAGAGATAACATCCCATTAAAGTCAGATCTCTGCACTCACGATCTCTAACTAAACACTGCTGCAAACTGCAGGAGGTTTTAAGTCAGAAACATTATTCCATATCAACAGAATGGAAAGTGTGCTTTTAGATTACACAGGGTACAGGGGAGTTTAATTTTAATTCAGGCCTTGACACCCCCCCAAGGTTTCCAGGGCTTTCTACAGAGGTGTTTTTCAGAAACTGTGTTTGTATTGGGGCTATCTTGGCAGGTTTGAGCCATGCTGAGTTTTACTGTCCTCAGCTCCCTATTCAGGAAAAATGCCATTTATTCAAAAATTAACTTTTTCTTCCTTCCTTCCTTGTGCCACACTTCTTCCTAGATTTATGAGTGCTGGCATTCAGACAGATAACCACAGAACAAAACCTTGTAGTGTCCCTCACTGTTCCCTTCAACACATTCCATCCCAGTGTACAACAGAACATCATGTAAGGCTAATATTGGGCAGGTTTCTCTTCCTACTGTACCACACCAAACTTCTGATGTGTAGTGAGCACACAATTATATTCCTAAGTAAGAGATGAGTCTGAAGCCCAGCTCAAGGTTTGTACCAGATTTTTTGATAGCTGGGAGGCAGCACCCCCAAATTTAAAAAGTTCAAGACACATTTTCATTCACCCCAGAAAACCCTTGCTCCTTGTCAGCCTGCTCTCTGCCTGTGGCTGGGTCATCCCAAGCTCCTCTCTCCCATTTATCCCAGAATTTGTCTCCTGACAGTGCTGCTGCTGCTGGTCACATGCTCAGCTCAAACACAACTCCTCCTGCTCTGTATCAACTTCCCAATACTGTCAGACTGCTCATTACAGCACAGTAAAGTAAAAGAATGCTTTCTTTATTGCATTTGCTGCCCCAGTACTCCCCTCTAGCATGACAGCCAGGCAGGTATTTGGTATCAGCCTTGGTCCTGACACGTTACACACTCTCCCCTTAATGTGCCAGACCTCATCTCTGGTTACTCTCTGGAGAGATCCATGACAGAGTCACAGTTACACACCTGAAATATTATACACAACAGCTCAGTCCAGCACTGCTTCCATTTAGCAGAATGACCCTTCTTAACACGGCTTCCAGAAAAAGGAGGAAACAGATCCCAGCTTCTACCAAAAGGATTCTATCCCCTTTTATTTTATTTTTACTTTTTATGTATATTTTTTTATCCTTCCTGCAGATGATAGTCATGTGACCAAAGCACCAGCAGGAAAAATTTACCCAGTGGGAGTGCAAATGACATTCTTCAGGCTGCTTTGGGTATGGAGAGCTCCCAAAACTGCCTTTGGAAATAGCACAGGCAGCATTTCCACCGATGGGATTAAATGAAATCAGCTGCATTGTGCAGCAGCCATCCAGTTTCCTCCTTGGCTGCAAGTACTGGCACAAACTCTGATAAAGCCTCAGATAGTGCTTCAGTGAAATCACAGAGCTGAGACAGCCCTGACTTATTGGTATTCTGAGAAACAGTGGTGACTGATTTTTAATTTAGAAAAGGTGATAAAAATCTTATATTTAAGAGTGTGCTTTCTGTTTACAGGAGACTTTATTACTCTTTGATGACAAAGAAACCATTAGTGTTTCCAGAAAACCTTCACCATGTGCTTGTAAAATTAATTTCCCCTTCCAATAAGTATCATGATTTATCTAGTTCACCTTAAAAAAACCCACACACATTTCAATGTCTTTGAAGGATGAACTATCCAGTCAAAAAGTGCAGAGAAGATCTGGAAAGACCCCTCTGATTTTATCCTCAACAGCCCATAAGGCCTTTGGTCTTTCCATGGATAATGAGATTGTGGGTGCTTTTTCTAGATGCACTCCTAATTTCTGTTATAATCCAATCCATCACTTCTGTTCCCAAGCCAAACTGCCTGGATTAGGTATGAGCAATGTAGATGAACATTCCAGACAGTTCTATGTCCTGTGTCAAATGTTTTCAATCTCCTATGTCAAATATTTTCACGTATTAAGAGTTGACTTTGCAAAACACGTGTGATTTGTGATTTTTAAGCAGAAAAAGCACCCACAAGGGTATCCCTCCATAGCACACTCCTGCTATTACACACCTGCCCTGACAAATCCAAAAAGATGATTATGTCATCAGACATCTCAACACAAAACAGTACTACACATATCATCATACACATGGAAAAGGTCAATAAATAAGAAAACCCAGCTGATACAGTAGGCCTAGAATAGGCCTTTGACAAAGAAATGGCTTTCTAAAAGCCTTTACAAGGTCTGCACAAACTGTAAATGTTCAATATAAAAATAAAGAAGATATTAAAATATGATACAGTAAAAACTTTAAATAGTGAAGCACAGATAACAAATACCAGTTGCACCCCTTAGCATACATGGGATGAAAACTGGAGTTATGTCATTGACCACTTTCTGATTAAACAAATTATTTTGGCTGACCTGAAACAAAACTTTATTTGACATGAAATAGCTCAAGACTTTATTGTTTTCATTTAAATTTTGCAACTGAATTTATAATCCTCGTTGTGAAACAAAACATTAAAGTGTTTTGATTGAGTTTTTAAATCCCAACTCTCTGTGTAGCAGGAGAGTAAGGTTAACAGTCAGTCAGTGGCTTTTGACTATGAAGTCTGCAGAGAACATATCAAAGAATTACTCATTTGTGGCTGAAATCATGTCAACTGTCATTAAAAAGGGGCAGATATTCCCCCTTTTTCCATCTTTGATATGCTTGATCTCGGTACAAATAGTTTTGTTGGTGAATCAAATAATCCAAGATCACCAGAGCTGTTACCAAACCTTAGGAGTGGCTGTAGCTTTTCTTCACCTGCAGCGAGGGAGGGACAATGACAACGTCATCGGAGTCATCGGAGTGAGCCTCATCCAGGGGCACAGAGGGAGCACAGAGGGACCTGCCTGAAATGATTCCAGCAGACAAGGTCATCAACAAACAGCACTGACCAAAACAAGCCCATGTGCTATTCCCTGAGCCATTCCCAGCTCACCTGGAGCCATCCAGTTATGGATGACTCTGATCTTTTTGTCCATGAGCTATTTCTGCTCCTCTTTAATGAACCAGAGTGCACAGCAAGGGCTGAGCTGCCACTCTGACCATGCATGAGCTCTCTTATTGCTTTCAAATATTTGCAAGGGGTACCACACACCAAGTAAAGCCATTGGATACCAAAGCCATCGCAGGTCAAAACCAAATATTTATTAAATGGCCAGAAAAGGAAAAATGTACCCAAGCTTGAACTAAGCAGAAAGGTCACAATGAGAACTTGACCCAGATACAGATGGAACAAAGGGAAATAGATGCAAACAAAGGTAGAAGCTCTCAGTCACTCTTTAACCCTGATATATGTAAAATACCCAAAATATTGTTCACATGCTGTTCTACTGTAGTGACAATAAAAATTGTGACCACCCCATCATGTTTTTTTCCTTTATTTTTTGTTTCTTTGCCATTTTTCTGGATTCTGGTGTTTCTATGCATCTCATTCATTCCAAAGTTTGAAGAAGTGTTCAGGGTGTGAACAGATATTCCTGATGATTCCAGTAAACACTGGAATCAGAGGGATAAAATGAACACATGCAATGTCCCTGACACAAGAAGAGCAGAACCAGCACTCTATAAGCCCTGCACAGGAGATGTAGGAACTAAATGATGACTGCTATTAATACCTTCCAGCACAATATCCTCCCCTCAGCTATTAATACCTTCTAACACAATATTCTTCCCTCAGCTCCACTTCTTTTTCAGTTTCAAACATAAATTCTCTGAAAAGACTCTCCCAGAGAAGAAAACAAATCAAGACAACCCATGGCAGAAAGAGGAAACAGGCAAGAAGCCACAGCCTGAGGTTTTGACCTGAACTGGAGGGCACACAGAGAATATTACCCAGGGAGAACAGACCTGCCATGGGTCTTGTACTGAAAGAAGAGATTCCTGACACAGAAAGAAAATGTCCTGGTATGAAAGAGCAGGCACACACAGAAACTGGAACATGGAATCAAGAAAAGGGACCACAACTGGCCCAGGAATAGGAAAGGAGTGACAGTCAGAGCCTGTGAATGGCAAGGGGGATGCAGGGAGGCCATTACATTACATTGGCCTCAGCCTACAGAAGCAAGGAAACACATGATTTTCTAGTTAAGTGAAATTCTTCTCTGCACCAGACAACAAATAATGTCAGAGTTTTTCAGGGAGATTTATGAGACTGTGGCACTGGTGATACAGAGGAGCAAAGGGAACTGCCAGAACCAGGCCATGATAACCAGAAGAAGCAACTCCAAGAATAAACATACAATAAATGAAAAAGCTTAATATTATCCAAATCACCCCTGATTGTATCCTGCTCTTAACATAAGAGATTTTCTTGTCCTCATCTTCAGTTTGATATCAACTTTATCTTGGTGCTTGTGAAGGGTTCTCTGATAAGAGTTAAGGGTTCTATGTAAATTCATTATGATTCCAAAAAAGCCTGAAATGAAGTGAACAGTTGCAGCCAGAGTGGTCAGTAATATGCAAAGAGAAATACCACCCTTAATCAAGACTGCTGTGCATGTACAGAACATATTCTTCCTTCCTGTCACTCCCCTGACAGAACAAAACAAAACACAACACCAAGTTTCACAGGGTGAATCATTAAAATCTGCTTCATTGCATGGCAAACAGCAGACATGGCTTTATAAAATCTCCAGGTTCTGAAGACAAGCAAAGCAGCACTGAATAATACACTTTTTTTTAATTACTTTTTTCTTTTCCAAGAAAATACAGAGACATCTAACCTGATGCAAACAATGAATTGTAAGTCTGCAATGCTAGACCAGGATTATATACATTCATTCTAGCAGATGTATAAGGTTTCTTAGAACACATTTTCATCTTCCCCATTGTTCTTAAAATAAAGCCAGGAGGGTAGTGAATTGATTTATTGCAATCTAGACATTGACTGAAAGCTTAAGATCATTTTAAGACCTAGAGGTCATGAAATGTAAGTTTGGACTTGGGACAAACGAAGAAAGAACTTGTTCAACAACTGCATGATTTAAAGCTATAAGAATTTGATTGCTTTTAAATCACTCAGCTATTCAACAAGCTCCTTGTCTCAATCCTTTCCAAGCTGCAGGATGACCACTGAAATCCCAATTTACCATCAAACCCCAATTTTGCCTGTGGATTTTTACATCAGTCAGGAGCTCGGAATGGCAGGGGTGGACTTTGAGTTAACTTTAGTTTAAGCTACATAAATCCACATGGCAAACAAACCAACCAAACAGATCACTGAAGGGCTCCAGAATGCTCTCCTTCCTTTAGGAGGCTTTTCCCAATTTCTGTTTTGGGAGAGTTTGGTTAAACACACCCATGCACCAGGAGCTGATTCTTCAGAGGGCTCAGTGCCAGGCAGTCCCTTGGGCAGCTGTGCAGTTACAGAATCACATCCCCAGTGTGCCTCTCCACAAACCACCTGGATGCATTCTGTCCTCATCCCAGAGTCTGAAAATGCCTCCCACATTCATAAAATCAGCAGCAAACAAAACCTGCTCTGCTCCCAATCACTCCTTTTTGACATTCACCAGGAAAGGACTGCAAGGCACAAGGTTTGAAAGTGTGGTTTCCTCTCTCTCTCTCCCAGTATAAACTATTCCAGAACTTCTTCACTCATCAACTTGTCATCATAATCTGCAATAAAACTCAGCTTAGAGACTTCATAGCTAGACAGTGACTGTGCTCTGCTGGTATTCATATGACTGTGTTTATGCTTCATCTTACACTCCTCTTTGGGCCTCAGAAGGACCAAGCACATTTAAGGGATTCTTTCTCTTTGAGTAGAATTTCACAACTGATTTACTCTTTGGACTAAGCATGCCAATAATGAGTACTGCAGTAGAGCTCAGGCTAAACAGGGTGCTGCAGCACTATTTTTTTCCTGGATACTATCACCAGAATAATTAAAGTCACTCAAAACTCAAACATCTTCAGAAGCAAGTACTACCTACTCCTTCACAAAGTAGAATGTGCCTCTGAATATGGAACACAGTGAAGTTCCTCAAACACATTTTCTTCCACTGAAGTGTTACCTCTGTTTTCACAACCCCTGCAAATCTGGCTTCTTCCCCACCTCCTATCTTAGAGAAACAGCCTCACTGCTTACAGCATTCTCTGCCTCTGAGCAAGTCTGCAGGGACTGGCACCTTTTCATTGACAAAAAAAACACGTCAGTGTTTCTCAGGTCACACTCAAAGCTGCTCCTTTTTTCCCCAACTGGTCCATAAAAGCCTAAAATATCCCACTCTGGACGGAACCAGCCCTTTTCAATTTAACTCCTTTGAAGCTGCAGGTCTAAGGGTCTTATCTGCAGCATTTTTTTGCCTTTCTTACTCAAGACTTCCAACATCCTCCTGAAAGCCTCTTTGGCTTTAACTCCATCTAGTTACAAACAGCAATAAAGAATCCAAGAAGAAAACCAAATGGCACAAGAGCCATGAAAGAGATAGATTTTCTCAGTTTGTATTACAGTAGTACTTGCTGGCAAGGTTATCCAGGACTTCATTTTTCCCCCTACTGCAGCAACTGAAGACTGCTGAAAAAAAAGTGACTAAATGCACATGGCTGCCTAGGATGGCTCTTTTCAGCAGATGTCTGTTTGTCTGTCTGTCTGTCTTCTGCAGAAACTAAGTCAGGGTGGTGGAAATGCTCTCAGCTTGTTGGTGGCTAAGGGCTCAAAATGTGAAGGGAAGTACCAAACTCCAGATACAGGGCTGAAAAGGAAGCAGAGAGGCAATAGAGGGGAACACCACGTTCCCTCAATAATTACCACTTACACCAGAGAGACCTTCCAAGCCACAGCTGGGCCAAACAGACAAAGCACTGTGAAGAAGCTGGTGCTGAGAGTGTCACAGCTTTTATTTTTTATGCAGGGGACTGCATGTGCCAGTAGAAACAACATGTCACCAAATGAAGCCACACACAGGGAGAACAAAGATGCACATGTGTGTGCACATGCAGATGTTCTCTATAAAACTGTGCATGCACCCACTCAGAACACCCAGACTTTGGAACACAGGGGAGGGAGATTACCAGGAAGAGGAGATGTGAGGACTGAGGGTCTCTGGAGTGCTGCTGAGCCTGGTTTCTTCTCTGTGATGGGAACTGCAGGATCTGCTTTCCCACTGGGGGCACTGGGCACAGAGGGCCTGCAAAGAGACACACTCAGAGCATGAGGCACAGAACAGTCTGCAGTCTCTCTTCACAGGCTGTGCTGAAAAGTTTCTTGTGTTGCTGCCTTATCACCTGCAGAAGGGAGCCCAGACACCAAAGTGAGGTGACAGCCATGTAACTCTCCTTGTAACCATAGCAGCCAACATTAAAAACTTTCAGAGCAGTAAACCCTGGAGAGAAAGGAAGAATTTTTCAAGACAGAGTCCCCATAAACCAAGCAGCAATCAAATCCCTGAACTCTGCCTCAGCCCAGTCACTTGATGGCATCCTAACTTCTCCCTCTTCTTCCTCCACATAACCCTTCACCTGCACATGTCAGGGCTTCAGATTCACACATTAAGCAAATGTATCAGCAATCTGTGGGACAGCAACAGTAACCTCTGTGATCCAAAGAGTAATTATTTTATTTCACTTTTACTCACTGCTATGGAAGAGAACGTGCAGCAGGTATGGGAAGACTTCTGCTGCCACAAAGCTCCTTTTAGTTGCACATCTCTTGAATCTTCTCAGGAACAAGCTCTCCCTTGTCTTTTTTGTAACAATGGCCTTGTTCTCCCATTCTCTGCCAAGGAACCCACACTAAAATTCTATTAAAAATATACTCCTCTCCTGTAATAAAAACGATTTTGCTACTGCATGTTGTAGAAGTATCTACTCCTGACTTACCTCTCCTGAAGCAGTCCTGTCCGTGCTAAGTGAGCCCTGAAAATGGACTGGATGAATGTCACAACCTCATCTCTCTCCTTGCAATCAGAAGAAAAGCTCAAGGAGTCTGACATGGAAGGCAGGCAGGAGTTCTGCAAAGCAATCAGATTAAAGAAAACTGACCTTTTACAGACTGCACAGAAGCTTGACTGAACCTTTCACAATCTCACTCTTGATTGGGAAACTGGCAGTAGAACAAACATCCCCATCTTTTGGCCTGTAGTTTTTAAGGTTCTGTAAGACTAAATCAGCAGGAAATGCAAATCTGATCATCATATAAGCTTTGAAACATCAGCATTCAATTAATGAAAGAGCAGACACCTGCAAGGAAAGTTTATTTATTTTCCAGGAAGGAAACCTTTTGAAGATTAAGGAGGTAAGACAACCTTCATAATGGATTTATCTTCTGCTTGTATCAAGCCAAGTATTCAGTCCTCCTACACTGGGCCAGTTTAGCAGAATCAAAGAGCATGGAATCAGATGGACAACCTGGATGGAGAATTACAAATTAACTATAGCCTGCTAAAGGTCCAAAGGATATTTATAAATCCTGGCAAATGATTTACAGAAACCGAGTGTTTAATTGGTAAGGAAATTGTTTCATATTCAGAACTAAATAATCTGGAGCAAACTGGACATGATAGAGGACACCAAGCCTTGGGCTGAGCGTGCCACACCAAGAGTCCTTTACTTTTCAATCCAAAGCTGCTTTTTTATTTAGAATGTTTTCTTATTAGACTCTTATTGCTGAACTTTGGTGAAAAAAGTTTATCTCTTACTCCAGTGATTGAGTAGTGAACACTTGAGAGCTGGTAAAGATTTGAACAGCACTCCAAATTGAAGAGCCAAAGGGTGTGTTATCTGATGGGAGAACCAGGAGAAAAAAAAAAAGATCTAGTTAAAGTCTTATAGGCCACAAGGCTGAGAAGTTACAGCTTTACTTCTAAGAGAAAGTGTGAACTACAGAAAGGAAGAAGGGAAGCCAGCGAATGAGCTCAGTATCTTTCTAGAATTACAGTGGCATTGCCAACCTGCACATTAAACAATCACCAGGTGATTCAATGAATTAAGCCTGGAAGTGAAGTCCTTTACACTGCAAGATAAACACAGAGTGATGCTGGGACATCCTTCTGCCCCCACAATTACCTGGGTGTGAGACTTTGCATCAGGCACCCCAAAATCCAGCAGCACTTTCTGTCGAGCCAAATGTCCTCTGAAGGCTGCCTGGAGCACAACAACTGCCTGCCATGGAGAGAGGTGGCCATTAGCTCCTCTGAAAGATAACCCACAGACATCCCACCCCCAGGGTCAGCTCTGGGGCTTAAATTCCATCTGGGAGGTGTTCAGGACTGATCCCATCAAATGCAGTGAAGTTCCAGCTGCCAACACCAGCCTGTATTTCACCAACACAGCACCATGCTGCCATTCCCACTCAGATTCTGGCTGTCCAGAGGGCTCTGAGATGCTCTGGTACCATCAGGAACCAAGCCAAGCCTGGCACACCTTGTGGTGATTACACTGAATGTAAAGCCTTCCACTCCCCTCAGAGATTTTACAACAAAAAGCATTTAGAACAGCAGGTTTGTGCCACGTGCTTGGAATTGGTTTGAATTTCTGAAAGCCGGATTTTTAATGTTCTGGAAGAAACAAAGGTAAGGAGCTACATTGTGGTATTTGAAAAAAACAGTTTAATTAAAACCCTTTTGCAAACATTCATCAAGAAGTGACTTTGTGTGACAAACTTTTCAACGTCTTCATAATTCTGACAGACATTTCTCCTTAGCAAAAGTTTCAAACCCTATTTCAAATCTTTCTGAAGATTCATCATAATGCAAATTAAATCATTATTCCAATTATCTCATTCAGAAAAACTTTCCTGTCTGCTGGTATCAGATTTTGCTCAGAATTTTCAGAGGTTTCCATCTTGCAGAAGGTACCGAGTATGGAAAATTTGAGGACAAAAGGGAAACATGGACAGAATATATGAAACAAAATCAGGATGTAGAAGGAAGATTGTAGCCAGTACGAAGAATAAATATTGTCTTGGTTGTTTGTCCTTTGATACAAATTAAATCTATTGAATTGTTTATTGGATGTCATAAACACACTCACCTCATCCAGAGCAATTTCTTCTTTCTGAAATGAAAAATGCCCAGGTTAATGCCACAAATATATACAAGTTTTATCTAATAAAAAATAGATTATAAAAAATAAATTTCTAAATTTTCCCCAACAATTAAAAGACATAGAAAACACCTGTCCCAACCCTTGCCTAACTCAAGGAAATAAAATCTTTTAATGTCTCAAGATGTGTGGATAGATGCTAAAACAAGAGTAAGATTCAAAAGGGGATATCCTTGCTGTTCCTTGATAGGAGAATCTCACCTTGTTTTTGTACATCTTCCAGCACCTCTGGATGATTTCAGCTGCTTGTTCTTTCCTGTGGTTTTCTTTGCCTGTAACTGTGCAGACTGGTGGAGCCTGTAAAGAGAATCTCTGAGTTGGTACAGTAAAGACACAGAGCTGTGAGGGAACAGATAACAAATGACTGAGGAAAATCAGCACCAGAGCTCATCCTGCCTGCAGGGCAGAAGGAAGTTCAAGAGGAAACTTTCAGTTCTGAACCTGCTCCTGTTCCAACTCATCATGGAGATGACTCTTGGAGTGAAACACATCCCTCACATCCCTGCTCCCCTTCCAGCCCTCAGCAGGGCATGGGAATGGAAAAGTTTCCATTTGCACATATTCCTATTTTTCTGTGCATTGCTAAGGCACTGCTAACCCACAGCTTGGTTGCTCAGAAATGATTTGTGTGTTATCAACAGAGTGAGAACAAACATCAGGTTGCCTGATTTAGCAGTTTTTCTCCAGGAAAGACAAGTATTAATTAACCAGGGAGGTCTCTAATGCCTCATGCTGGCAACTGTGGCCCCATAATCATCTCTTCAAGCTTACTGAGAGCTGGCCATTGCATGACACCAAGCTTGTGTAAGTTGGCATGAATCTACTCTTCTATCTTAATGAAACTAATTAGAGGAAAAAGGAAGAAACCAAGAATAAAACAAGATTCTGTTCCAGTAATTTCTCCTGAGGTGTGGTTGCATATTCCACCTCTCACCATTTGATCCTTCTGGTCCCTAATTATCCCACTCTAATTGTCATACCTCACTTGCCAAACAAAAGTTAACTGCAAGTTTAAAAGACTAATTTAATTTGTTGGTGTAAAATTTTAACTAGAGGAACAAGAGATTTTATAGACTCTGAAAAAACCTCTTGAATCTGTGAAAAGGATTTATTTATAACCTAAAACCGCAGAGCTCCAGGCTTAGGTTTAGCAAATGGATCATGTCATATTAAAAATGACAACCTACTATTAAAATGAAAAATTGGTAGGAACTTAGTGATAATTACAAATAATGGGAACATTTCAATAAATGGATGGTTACTGGCCAAGAATATATATAGTCTGCAGAGGGAAAAAGGAGCTGTTTGTTGGCTGTTTTTAAAGACTCCAAGTTATTTGGTATTCAAAACATCCTCCAGCATCCATGAGCCTGTAACACTCAGAAAAGGATCTACAGAATGGCACAGTATATCAGAAACCAGAAATCCTCTTAAGCCACTGGACATTTTTATTAGTATTTTTTACTACGTGTATTTCAGGGTCTATATATTTTTAAGTGCAAATCAAAACCCCCAGTAATAATTTCCAAGTAGTATTTAGTGAAATGAGATTAACATGGCCACAGTGCCTCTGAAAGCAGCTCTGTCAGTGTCCATCCATCTCTACTGGCCAATTCCCACACTTGGAAGAGGGACAGAAGATTGCAAAGATATCAAGTCCAGACATACTTTACAAAACCCCAAACTGACTACAGAGCCATATTTAAGACTGCCCAGGATTAACAGATGTACAAATACATTTATTAGGCATCAGAAAAACCAGAAAGAAGAGGTTACGAATACCTCAACTCTAGAAAAACCTCACTTTAAAGTGAAGTTCACTTATTAATTTCATTGTATCAACATCTTCCTTAATTCTTGACTCAAATATTATGTTCTACCAGCAGCAGAATTAAAACCCCCTCAATTTTCATGATGATTAGTGTTCTACATCCTGTAAACCTTCCCATGGAAAAGCACCTCACTTCCATCCTACAGAAAAGCAAGTGAGTATTTGCTGACTGGACAACACTTGTGCCCTAAGTGCCCACCTGGCCAGCACAAGAAACCCTGAAAAGAGATTTTTTATCTTTTGCCAGTCTGTCAGTGAGCACATTTACCTGTGTCTCCATCCTTTATCTGTCAACTCCTACAAGACCTCCCTCCCTCTACAAAACTGGACTGAAATCAGGCAATGGCCTCAGATGCTGCAAGAAGATAAAAGCAACCACATATTTTTCGTTTTTTTAAATATTGGGAAAAGCCTCAAACATTTAAGAGTTCAAGTCTTCTGCAACATTACACTGAACAAGAAAAAAGGCAACAGCAAGGCAGAGAATCACTAAGAGAACAGCATCAAAAAACTCCCCAAGTTGCAGTGTTAATTATTGAAAAAACTTATTCCGACAAATATTGGGAGTTAACCATCATTATCTCTATGACAAGATTGAATGCCTCTCTGAAAAAACACAACTAGCAGCTCTTTAGACTACCAGCTCCATTTGAAATCTGTATCAGGCACAAGGAAAAAAGAAATACACAAACAAAACTGTGGCTGTACCTTATTAAGCTTTTCCACTGTATCTTCTGCCATTTGTCTTTTCTCCTCCTCCAGTTTTAACTCCAGCTTCCCTACTTTCTGTGTCAGGTTCTGGATTTCCTCACTGTGGTTGGAAAAGCAAAGATATTCATAGCTCATAGAAATTTTCTCTTATTTATAGCTTACAGATATTTTCCTGTTGACCCTGCTTTGAAAATCCTAAACCTTTTTCATAACACTTGGTTGCTTTGGGTTTGTTTTTTAAGGCCAAAGAGGGAAACAGCTCAGGATGATATCTGTTCTCATAGTAACAGACACATAACATCAATCCTCAAGCTGTGATAGCACAGCCTTATGTTAAAAATAAGAAGTCTCAAGGTTACTGTGGTAGCCTGGATACTATTAACAATGGATTCAGATCTGCTACAGTTTCATATTCATCAGTTAAATTCCTTCCTCACAAAGCAATATTAAAATCACTTTTTTTCTGCCCCCCTTGCAAAGGATTATCACTCACAGCTATACAGAATACAGGGAGTAACTGGAATGACACAGAGGCAATGCTCTAGAAACATAGGCTGAGGTAAAGAGACTACAACTTTTTCCTAGAGAAAAAATGTCTGAGCCCACAAAAGCTGTTTCCATTTATCTTACAAATTTTTTATATAATTTAAATCTTATTTTCACTATACTACATAGTCTTCCACTTCCTCTAAAAGCACTCTACAGAATTCTTCCTCTAGTAACTTACTCCATCCCTCCAAAATACTTCTGCTTCAAAGAATCCCCAGCTTCTTGCAGTTCAGATGAACTCCTATAGATTTTGAGCCACTTCAAAAGAGAATTATACTTTAAGAGATTTTTTTTTGGTTCTGAAAGGATCTATCAATAAAAAATGTGTTACCTTAAAGTCTGCTCTTCTGTTCTCTTTTCTTCCATCTTATTCTGCCACTTCTGCAGCTCCAGCTCCACTTCAGCCTTAGCCTGCAGTAACTGCTTGATATCTAATCTACAAAGGCACAAGGAAATCTAAGTGATATTTAAGACATTCATACTTCCACAAAGTAATTATTTTTTCTTTAAACTTCTAAATTGATTGGGATTTCTCAAATTCATAAAGTAACTAAATGTTTAATTTTTGCTTTTAAACAAAACAAAGTGCCAGCACCCATTGCTGAGGAGCAAAAGGCCTCCTCAGGTGCCCTCAGTGTGCATTTTTGTTCAGAGGTGACACAGGAGGCAGAATGTCACCAACACACCTCCCTGTGGGCATGTCCCTGCTCACAGTGCTCAGATTAACCTGCCCCAAGGCCCTGACACACCAAACAGTCCAGGCAATACAAAATCAATCACTTATGGGGAGAACAGAAGCCACAGCACAGCCTAGGGCAGAAGGCAGGTTTAAATGGAGAAAGTGGGAGATCAGGACAAAATACGGTGAAAAACAAAAACACACAAATTTTTACAGCACAAGATGAGCAAGAAGTGCTGCATAAACATAGAACCCTTCAAAGGGTTTTCAGTGTGGTTGGCAGAAAAATAAGCCTTGAAAAATGTGCTAGAAACAAGCAGAAATTCTCATTTTCCATCCTCTGGCTTTTTTTCTGCAATGTAATTTTACAAAGCGAGTAGGACTAGAAAGAAGCTTTTGAAATAAAAACTGAAGGGATGCTCAAAATTAATTTTCTAGCTGAAAATGTGAAGTACTTATTACATCATTTCAGAACAGGATCAGAAATAATGAAATAATTCACACCTACAGAAGAAGATCCCAGACAAGGGATCACACTTACTCCTTACTGAGCAGGAGATTCTGAAGTGCCTTCCTTTCACTCTTCAGTTTCTTCACCAGCCTTTGGAGGCGACAGCATTCCTCAGCATGGTCTAAATGTTGGGATGCTGGATGGTCCAGGTCCACAGAAGGTGAAGTTGACACAGCAAGCACCTGTGATGCCTCACTATCAGCTGATGACACCCTGGTGCTCTCCATGGCACACACTTTCTAAGCAGGGCAAATTTTTACATGGAAAACACAAAAGGAAAGGGAAATTAAATTTAGCATGAAATGACTTTATTTAGGCCATGAGAAAAGAGCAAATGGAGGTTAATGCTAAAATGTGCATCTATATCTAACAAGTGTGATAAAACAGGGAGGGAGGGCTCATGCTACAGGCAGCAGATTGTGTGTATGAGGCAGAATGCACAAGGCTGAGACACTGAAGGACAACATGCCAAGAGCACAAGGCAGTGGTTCTGCATTTTCTGCTCCAGGACAGGTAAAAAAGCCACTTAACTATGACCACTTACCTTTTCTAGATCTGAAATCTTCCTCACCAGCCTCTGTCTGCTCCACTCACTGTAATCTAAACACAATAACAAAGCTTTAAACATGTAACTACATCCACAGGGCAACATTGTTCTTGCTTTTTGGAACTTCTGGCCATATCAAAAGGCCATTTAAAGATCTCTGAATGCCAACTTCAAATATCTATCTTCTAAACAAATTAGCTCTGAAATCAATATAAGCCATTCACATTCACCAGTTTTCAACTACTGAAAAACAGTTTCCTCTACCAATTCTAGTTTGGAATTCTCAGGGACAATAATATAAGAAACACAGATCTGACCGGAGAAATCAGAGACTCCTGAGAGAAGGTTCTCATTCCAACTTTGCCACTCCTGAATCTTCACCTTTGTAATAACTCCCTTATTTCTATCTTTGTAGGGTCCTGCTGTCACACATCTTTCAGCTGTACCCAAATCCCTTGCCCCACGTTCACAGCACATACTTTTTGTTTTACTGGGAGGAGGAGAACTGCTCAGCACATGATCCAGATCTTCCTTCAGCCTCCGATTCTCAGCCTGCAACTCCTTGATGTTCCTGGACAGCCTCAGCACAGCAGCATTCAGGGCCTTCAGTCGTTTTTGGGTGTCTCTGCCCTCTGTACTTGGAAAAGGGGTCAAAACCAGAAAGTTAACTTAAAAGCAGAGAACAAAGAAGCAGCATTAAAAAGAGTGGAGCAGCCTCGCTGTTCAAGTCAGCTGGCTGAGTTGACAGCCTCAGTTCTCCATAAAAACATTTCCCAACATTTTTTTTACTTGGGAGTTACCTATTCTTTTCTGAAAAAGTATGCAAAGATCATCTTGCTCAACACTTCCACAATTGTTTTAATTTGCGGCATAGAAAAAAAGATACTTTGAAACATTGAAAATTCATTTATTACTTTTACTTCCTCCCCCACTCTGTTCCATTTATGCACAAACAAGGACGCTTGTATAAATGTTATTTATCTTGTTTTCTGTTTGTTTTGTTAACCAACCTCATAAAGTTTACCAGCACTCTGTGAATCCCTGATTTAAAAAACATTTCAGCCAACTGTGAGATTCCTCAAAAAACTGTCCAGCACAGAGAGCCAATCTGCAGACTCTGAATTGCTTTTGTTCACTAAAAAACACTGAGACTGGGAGAGAGAGAGGGATAGACAAAATAACTCTCAAACAAATCCAACACCCAATGTATTTTCAGATATCTGGGAATGCTGCTCTACTGTAAAAGAAACTATCCTTGTGTTTATAAACCCACAGAGATTTGAAACAGATTTGAAGAATACAGCTAATATGGAAATGAAAGGCATCAGAAATAGGAAAGCCTGTAATGTGTTGAAATTACTTTAAATATGCTACAGGAAATTTTTATTTTTTCTAATAAAAGGGGGAAGAATTCTGAGCTTCTAGATGTGCAAAGCTGCAAAGTTTGTTCACAAAATAGATTTTTAGTGAGATTAAATATTTTTTCTTTATTCCTATGAGAAAATTCTTAAAGATTCACTTCTGGAAACAAAGGCCTGAAGTAACTGATGGACTTAATTTTGCACAAATGCCACTGCCAGTGTCAACCACAGAACAGTTTGTGAAGGAATCTTACATCCCATCCACTGGAATAATTACAAGGTAGAAGGAGAGAGAACCTACAGTTAGCATATCAGAGTGAAAAGCTGAATTTTTAGCTGATCTCCTTTTTAGAAATTAAAAGGAAATGAAGAAAAAAACCTAACAAAATAAGGCTGTCCAGATGTCATGGACGACTATTCCACAGTTGTCCCAGGCAGGAGGGAAAAAAAGAGTAAAACACAAACCAAAACATCAAAATGGGGTAGTGACAGAAATGATAGAAATCATAACCATACCACTCACTGATATTATTTTGGGCTCATCTAAACCTAAATTTAAAAAAATCTATTTCAGTCCATTTTGAGGGCTTGAAAAGTTGGCTTCTAGCTACAACTGGTTACTACAGCTTCATATATAAATAACCACACTTCAGCATTAATGCTGAAAAAGAGGAGCCAAATGCCATTCACTTCAGCCAGAACTAATGCAGACAAGCATCATGAAAGAAATACTCTCAAACAACTCTTTCAGTGTGCCAGAGTCCTGACCTTCAACATGATTTATTATTTCAGTGCTCAGCCTCTCCAGCAGAGACTGACAGTCACGTAATGGAGAGAGACTGCCCTGACCACCACTTTTTGAAGCTATGAATAAATGAGGACAAGGGAGAGACCTGATGACTCATTTTCACCTGTAAATAAATTAGGTGTGATGGCTTAGAGCCTCGAGAGGCTGGTCACTGCAGGCCTGAGACAAAAGATTTATTTTTTAAAAAGTGACAAAACAAATAGCTGTTTTCAATCCACAAGTGACAGTGAATTAGGGACCACAAGCAGTATAAATAATGCCCCTAAAGACTTTTCACATGTTTCTATCAATCTAAATAATTACACCCAATGTTAAGACAGTTGTCTGCACTTAACACTAGGAGGTCAAGTGTATTTTGAAGTGGTGTGGTAACAAAATTTTACTGTCCTACAAGACACTCTTACCCTTAGCTCAAATAACACTCACTTGCAGTGATGCTTTTAATTTTCTCTCTTAGTGGGGCTTTGCCTTCTGCCTTTGTGCTTTGACTTTTATTGCCTCTATAAACTGTTCATCCTCACCACCATGATCACACTTGCACACCAGTGACAAGCACTAGCACAAGCTCCTGNTTTATTGCCTCTATAAACTGTTCACCCTCACCACCATGCTCACACTAGCACAAGCTCCTCTGACACAATTTACTACTCTATGTCTCTGCACCAAAGGAAAATAATGTTTACTCCAAGAACATTTTCTTTGCAGCACACACTCCAAAGCAAGATGCAGAACTGACTCAAGTGTGAAATGCCAAACATGCAGGGAGTTTGTTTCAATTACCAGTGATGCCAGAATAGGTGTGATTATGAGGGAAGATGGAACAGAGATAAATTTTCAGCGCTACCATGTAGTTTTTAAATAGCTCTGGTATTTTTCCACATCCACAAAATGATCTATCTACAAGCAAAAAAATGTGACTAAGACATATTTCAAGGCTGTGAAGCCAACCAAAGCAGTACCAAAAAGCAACTCCAGCAATCTAAATAACAAAAACTGTTCCCATGTAGCAGTTTTCCATCAGATAAAGTAGAACATGAGTGATGGATCAAACACATGCATGCAAACATTTGCCTCAGAAGAATTAAACATACTTTTTCCTCATAGTCTCAGACTTGGCCAGGAGGAGTTGGAGGCGATGAACCTGTGAAATGCAGATTCCATTAAGGAGCATTAGCAATGTCAGCTTCCACAGCAACATATTTGTTCATTAGGTGAAAATCAGAACAAGATCCTTTGGGTAGTGGCAGAGCTAATGATGCCATCACTGAAAATCAGGCTACTGTTATATTTGCTGCCATCTCAAGGTTACACTTATGGAAGTGCAGTGGGTTCTTTATTTGCCCTTTTTCATTACCACACTCAACTTATTGAAGAAAACCACTTTTTCAGTACATTTAGCTGGAGCTATGAGAATAACTATGAAAACCTGCTACCAATGACAAGTTTCTTATACCTTAGCAGAATCTATCTTAAACATTCCATTTACACTTTGACTCAACAACTGACCAGCTTCCTGTCCTGCACACTGAAGGACCTGCCAGATGTACCTCTTCATAGTAGGTTTCCATGGCTAACCTCACTTCTTCCAAATTACTGGTCTTCATGTCTGCCTGGAATTCACTGAAAACAGAATAACAGAAAAAACAATCCAGTCAGATCAGCAAAGACACTGCAGCCTGGTGGTTCCTAATTTCTGGGTTTATAATTGCTGATACGTTCTCAGGAGTTTATTAAAACGTCCTAAGGAATGGAACACAAACGAAAAATAACATGGATGTCCAATTCTCTTTATTAGCTCAAATACAAGCCCTGCCCCCTCAAAGTTATACTTAATAGTGTTGTCTTTCTCCTTGCACTGCTCTTCGAGCTTGACAATCTTCTGCTTTAATCCAGTAACCACCTACAGAAAGAACAAAGAGCTCGTGAGTCCTTGAATTATCTGTCTCTTCACAGAAGGTCTATTCCTGTCTGCCCTGTCTTTATAAATTGTACCTCATCAGATATTACTTATTTCTACATATTTCAGTACTTAGTAAATCATACACACCTGCTAGCCCGTGAAAAAGAGAACACTGATGAAATCAGATGTTCATAACCATCACTAATTTCATAACCAGCTTAAGAATATGCACACACAACCATAGAATAAAAACAACATTGCCTATTACCTTGCCAAGTTCAAAGCAGCAAACAATAGGAAGAATACTCCCTAAACAGACTCAAGGCAATGACAAAGAAAGCTCCCCAAAATAATGCTAATTCTAGATATTTGTTACTGACTCCTTACCTGATTACAAAGATAAAGGTTATGCGATTCCGTAACTGATTATTCTTTCTGACCTAATTTTATTTTTTTAGTAGTGTTTCACCTCACCAAGAGGAAAAAGGAAAAATGAAAGCAGAAAGAACACACTCTCACCCATCCATTATCAGTCTTCTTTTCTGTCAAAGCTCGTGCCAGCTCAGAGCCCTGCAACATAACACAGATAAAGCAAGTGACCAACTCTGCTACTCTATTCAATTCCAAAGCATTTTCCAACCTGCTCAACTCCAGAGTCACTTCACAGTCCAACAGCTGAAATTCTGAACTCCCTGTGCCCATAGTTTCTATTAGCACATTTCTCCCAAGTTGTAGGTCTACACACAGTGACAGACACAAGAAATTCAGTAAGATTCATGCCTGTGTATAACAACAAATGCTTCTTGTCAGGGCCTGACAAGGCTGCTCTTCTGCCTTCTGGTCAGGTCTCAGGACTGCATGAACCCATCACCCTGCAAGAGGTTAACTCCCTTCTACTCTCAGGCAAAATGTTCAGTAAGTGGGCCCCAAATGAGACAGCATTTTCATTATACCTTCAGAAATTAAAGGTACTTGTGCTAAATGAATTTATCTGGACTGCATGACATCATCTTCCTGTGAACTGAGCTGGATTGCTGATCTGAGATAGGCCAGAAATCCCTTCACACCACCTCTCATATTCCAGCTCATCACTCCTAGGAGACACCACACCACAAAATCCTACTCTTTTGCCCCATTTTTATCCCCACCAGAAATACCCACCCTGGAAGGATCCAGCAGTTGTTCAATCTGTTTGTCCTTTCTGTTGTTCTCCTCTTCCAGTCGACGGAGCTTTGTTTTCATTCGGTCTCCCTCATTCTTCTGAGCTTGGATTGTCTAAAAGAGGGGAGAAGAATCTTAAGCACATTTCAGAAATAGGAAAATGCAGTTTTCACATGGAAACCCATTCTGATGTCAAAATCAATCCAATTACGATGGCAAAGATGACATGGAAAAAGAGGGGGGGAAAAGGCCAAAACACAAAACCATCACACTGGACCAGGGCAGTCACCAGGACAGGACAGCTTAGGGAGGAGACAGAAGAAGGAAAAAGGGAAAAGGTCTAACAGAAATGCCATGACTTTTTCTGTAAGTATCAGAGAGACTGTACCTTTTTCAGTTCTATAATTTCATCATACATATCTTCTTTCTCTTTGTAGTCAGGAGTTCCAGGAATGTAGCCTACAGAAAGGGGTATGGAAAATAAGTAGATCCAAAAGAGGTATTTTTAACCAACCAGAAATCTTACAGTCAAAGAGAAATATCTAGAACAACACCAAAGTGGAAACTGGGCTTTTTTCCTTTCCTTGAAGGAGAAAAATCAGCAAGGAAATTAATTTTAGAAATGGAGGTGAAATGGAAGTGTTACTGTATGAAACTTCTGCCAGATTTTGCAGCCAATTTTTTCCTAATTACTTATCTGGTGCTATATTAAAATACTGATCTCAAGAAAGAGACAAACTTTACAGAAGACTGCAGTCTTCTCATCCCAATAAATCCATTATTTACAAAAGCCTTCTAAAAGATGTCCAGAATACATTTTTCTATTTGTGCTTAACATGTACAAATGTATCATCTTGTAAAGTTGCCAGAAACTGTGTATTACCAGTTAAAGTCTAGGTGTAATTTAAATTGAAGTGGAACTTTAAAGCTTACAGTTCTCCTTTAAGAAAAGCAGAATAAAACTTAGAAAGTTTGCTCTTCTCATATAAAACTCATTTGATTTTAATGTCACAACCACATGATAAAACACTTTCTAGAGAAGAAGTAAAAGGAGTCAATTACATAGAATTTCAGGCAAGCAGATGGTTTCTATCAATGGTTCCTAAACTATGTTTTGAAGTCACAATAAATTGTCTACAGCTGTCCCATTGAACCATATTATATCTGCAACGTTTTCAGCTGCAAATGCATGGCAATTTGCAAAAGTTCTGAAAGCTAATAGTGATTCATTGCTCCAAAAAAATTGGAAATCCCTGCCTTAACCAATTTAGGAATCTCAAAAAGCAGCTCATGGATCATATTTTGACACATATTTTAGTAAACTAAAATGGCTCTTGCTTTACAAGCTAAAATCTTGAGCAATATGAATTTTTAGAGGGGCAAAAAGATCATTCACTTTTAACTACCACACCATTACAGAGTTTACCATTACTGGAAGAACGAGAATATTTTGGCTTTTTCATTCCTAGAGCTTCCTTCAAATATTCTGGAGTGCTACTGGAAATGTTAGCTCGCATATGCCCCGTGTCAACATCTGATTTCAGAGCATGGCTCATTCCTGCCAAGAGAAATGGAACAAAAATGTGAAAATCAGGGATAATTGTGAATTAAATTTGTGGAGTTATTCTCAGCAAATGCAACATGGAAAGCTCCAGATGCTGTTAATTATTCCCTCTATAAATGCCAATGCTCAAGATCAGATATCTCCAACCACCCAAATAAATAACAGTGAAATTAATTCCTATGTAGCCTTTCATCAAATACAAATCTATTTTTTAATAGTTTATATATTAAGCTGCCCACAACAATGAATTTTACCAATAAATGCAAACATTTCTATACTAATACCTTGTTTCAGAGATCCCAACCACATCTGCCTTGGGTTTTTAACAGCTGCATTTTCAAAACCAGCACTGCCCGTTCCCTGCAGAGATCTCCAAGCTGCAGCTTTTTTAGGATACAGTTGTGTGCTCGAGCTGTAGGGAGACTCTGCAGCAAAAGAAAATATCTCAGTGCTGCCTTCAAAAGCTCAAGGTCACAGAAATTCTGGCTGTCTTGTTCTTCAGAGTTTCCAGACTCAATCCTATTACTTATACAAATAGAATTTAGTAGCATATTCCATAGTGGCTTATACAGAGCAGTGGGAGAGTCACAAAAAATACCCCAAAACCCAAAAAACCCCACTATAAAGAAAAAAATACAATTCCAGAAAATGAAGAGGTTTAGAAAAAGGCATAGTGACAGTAATAAGACTCAACACATGTGGAAATATTTACATGTACAGTTTGGATAGGCATCATTAAGATACCTGCACATCTCAGTGTTGTTATTAACAACACTTTAAGCTAAAGTTTTCTTTGAAACATTCACTGGAAGCCTAACAAGGAAGGTAAATGGAAAAGTATAGCAAAAAAACCCATAAATCCCAGAAAAAAAAGGACAAGCCCAACATTAAATTGCAGATCTAACAATAATAACAACATTGCACTGTGAAAAAAACCAACCCACCCCAACAAAGGAAACAGAGAACTGCTAAATCTACAGACAAAGATCTATGATTGGATGGTAGAGCTCCAGTAATTCCAGAGTCTCTCTACACAACAAGCATCAGCATTTCTCCAAAAACACAAGGAGAAAAACAAATTCAGAATTGTTGCCATCAAAAGGCATAACACGAGAAAAAAGCAGTTTATGCTGAAGAAGCAAGAATTACAACCAACCCATAAACTTCAATATTTTAACCTATACAAGTTGGACTTCACAGGTTACAGAACAGATCTCAAACAGGAGTGCTCTGCACACAGCACTGAATAATTCTGAAGAGAATAACAAGATGCTGTCTTTAGTAAAGCTCCCAGTTTGGGACCACAAACGTGTCTGGTTTTGCAACTGCAGAAGAAAAGATATTGGAACACTTACTTGGTGACTTTGGAGGCTTGTGAAAAATCTTCTTCTTTAACTTCTGAAAGAGAAATGGATTATTTTATGTATTGAAAATATTCAACTCTTAAGACTTCATCATATAATCTCAAAATTGCCTTCAATCTCTATTTTCCATGAATATTTTTTGTTTTAATAAGACAAAACCTTTTCTATAGAAAAGAAAAATAGTACCATTAACCATATGCAGATTCGGGCACAGCAACCATCACCAGAATTAAGGAGGTGCCAACTGAAGTCTGATTATACAGATAAATTGTCAATTCTTGCTCAGAACATAAACCTTTCCAATCAATATTAACTATGAGTAGCAGCAAATTCAAGATGATCCCAGAGGCTGATCTGTAGAATCCTTTAGCTAAAGGCAAGAGTTATTCAATTCCATTAAAACTCTCTAAAGAGATTACTTAAGCCTTTAACTTGATAGAACAGTAAAATAAAGGCAGACATCATTTGCAGCCCCAGTGCTGAGAATCTAGAAGCCAGAATCACATGTGGAATCAGAGGTTTATGAATCAAGCCCCTTTGCAGTGCCACTGTTCTCTCTCCTCTCTGGGGGGTGCTTGGTGAGCAGGAGGCACCACACAGATGCAGCAGGAACACAGGAGGCTTTTTGGGGCATTAATCAGAACTCACCATTTCTGTGTCTGACGGGCAGGTTATCACAGACAGGCTGTCATCTCCCTGGGAAAGAGACAGGACATTTGCTGCTGAACCACTGTTTGTAATAGCCATTCAGAAAACTTTAAAAATTCAACAAAGTCAGAGCAGAGCCAGAGTAAATTCAAACAGTAAACACTGTGACCAGAGCCTCTGTTTCTCTTCCATTGCATTGCTAAAATGCCAATTGTTTAAGATAAAAATAAGCCATTTTTCAAAAACACTGAAGCCAGTGAAAGAAGGCGGGGTACTTGCTGCAAAAGCCAGCATCATTTGCTCTAACACAAATGGGCTTGGGATATTGTGAAAGTCACTTCAGAAATAAACCATCACAGAATGGTTTGGGTTGGAAAGGACCTTAAAGGCCACCCAGTTTCAACCCCTGTGCCATGAGCAGGGACACTTTGCATTTGAGTCACAGAGACTTGGCACTGCAGTGCCCAGCATTACACCAGCTGAACCCTCAGCTGGTTCTGCATGATTTTCTCCATCATTAAAGCTGCAAACTCACTCAGCTGCTCCCTTCCTCACCCTCCTGTCCTACACTTGCTATGCTCTGGGATCCTTCAGTTCCTGTATTGAAATGGAGAAGTGATCAGGCCAAGGGAAAAAACCTCAAACCCGAGGAAGAGGATGTTTCCCTGCCTCTCAAATGCAAGCATACCTACAGCTGAAGGAAAACTTCCACTTAGCTCTCAAATTTTCTGGATGCTGCCCTCACAGAATGACCTTTTCCACTTGCTGCTGACTCTGTGGCACTCACAGCACCAGTCTTTGGACCAATCTTTGTGCCTGTAAGAGGCAGGGGAGGGGATGAAGTATTTTTGGAAATGCTGGCTGGCAGAACAGGAGCAAGGATTGACAACAGAGCAGGTTAAAGAGCCTCCCAGGCTGGCTGAGAGGAAGCAGGGATGTGTCCTCACACACCAGTTTTTCATTTCCTGAGGCAATGCTCCTTGCAGCACACTGATTAATTTTGTTATTTCAAGGCCTGTCATTTTGAAATATCTCTCTTCCTAACTGCAGGAATCAGAGAATGCGGAGGGTGCTCAGCCTTGATAAATGGTAACAACAAAACATTTGCCAGGATACAAACATGCAAGAACAGCTCCACCGCTGTCCGTGGTAACCTGCACAGCCCCTCTGCTCCTGCAAAACTGCCCCAACCAGAGCCACCTACAGCAGGCAACAAGAGAGTGTCGGGGCTCAAAACCTCCATCGGGCTGTTGAGGGGGTGGGAAACAAACGCCAACACAGAATCAGAGAATTATTTAGGTTAGAAAAGCCCTCCAAGATCACTGAGTCCAAGCTATGACCGAACACCGCCCTGCCAACCAGACCATGGCACTGACTGCCGCGTCCAGTCTTCCCTTAAACACCTCCGGGGACGGCAAATCCATCACTTCCCTGGGCAGCCCATTCCAACATCTAATCACCCTTCCTGCGAAGAAATTCTTCCTCATGTCCAACCTAAGCCTTCCTCCGCACAGCTTGAGACTGTGTCACCCCCGTGTCTGCTGCGGGGCACTCAAGGGAGACACAGGCGGAGGCCAGAGTCCCGCGGGCTGGAGACGACACAAGCCATCCCATTGTCCCTCCGAGCCACCGTGTCGCTGGCCTGGCAAGCCCGGGGATGCTCCGANGGGAGCGAGCCCGGGTCACGCCCCCTGCCCGGCACTGGCCACGCCCCCCGCTGCCACCGGCCACGCCCCCTTTGCGACACTCGCGGTGCGGCCGCGCCGGCCCGGGGTCACTGTGNAATTCTTCCTCATGTCCAACCTAAGCCTTCCTCCGCACAGCTTGAGACTGTGTCACCCCCGTGTCTGCTGCGGGGCACTCAAGGGAGACACAGGCGGAGGCCAGAGTCCCGCGGGCTGGAGACGACACAAGCCATCCCATTGTCCCTCCGAGCCACCGTGTCGCTGGCCTGGCAAGCCCGGGGATGCTCCGAGGCTTTGCCCCGGCCTCACGGAAGCGTTTCCGGAGCCGAGCCCGGGCCGAGGCAGGCCTAGAGCCGGGGCCTTCTCCTCCTCCTCCCCGCCGCTCACTCCTTACCAGCTCCCC
>VZTZ01047416.1:140794-162136 GCA_013400955.1 Drymodes brunneopygia | reverse complement strand
CCGGTCCCGGTGCCGGTTTCGGTGCCCCGGCCATGTCCGACCCCCAGTCCCGGTTCGTGGCCCGGGCCCGCCGCCGCTTCGCCATGACCCGCGAGTGCGCCGCGCTGCTGCCCGGCGTGTGCGCCGCCCTGGCCGACCCGCGGCAGCCCGGCCTCGACGACACCTGCCTGGAGAAGCTGCTGGACTGGTTCCGCAGCCTGACGTGGTTCGGTGAGTGCTGGGGCTGGTCGCAGGGGAGGGGAGGTCCGTCACGGAATCGAAGAATAGTTCGGGTTGGAACGGACCTCTGGAGATGATCCAGTCCAGGCCCCTGCCCAGGCAGGGTCACCTAGAGCAGGTGACACAGGAGCAGGTGTCCCGGTGGGATTTGAGTGTCCCCACAACGATCTGAGGTGCTGTGACACCTGAAAATGCTGTGGGTGAACCCGAATACATCGGTTCTAACAGCTAGCAGGGCTCACCTCAGCTCAGGGAACTGCTTTAGTGCGAGAGGACAGTCCTGGCCCTGAGCTGCTGTGTTCTGGCCTTTCCTGGGCAGATCCCACGGTGGAGCTGGTGCAGGACAACCCATGTCTGACAGAGCTCATCACCTCCGTGCTGGCCCTGCCGGACCCCAGCCCCAGCATCCTGTCCTTCACCCTGCAGTTAGCTGGGATCCTCGCCTCCTCCGAGAGCCGCTTCCAGCTCCTGCAGGTGAGTCTGCCACTGAGGTACCTGCTGCTGTGTGCCTGTCCCCTCCTTCTGTATGGACAACCCCTGAAAATGTGTGTATTCTGCTAATGGCTTACATGGAACAGCTCAGCAAAAGTGATATGACAACAAAGACCTACAATCACCATTCCTGTTCACTTCTCATGTAAAGCTGCTTCCCGTTTTTAGTTTGTAGAGGTTTTGGGGTAACACTGCCTCACAGCAGTCACTGCACACTGCTGTATCCCAGGACAGACCCTGTAGATTTAAACTACACTAACAGATGCCATTTTCCCTCCATAGCAGGTTGGCAGGAAATTTCTGATTCCCTGCAGAAAGGAGGGGGGTTTTTAAAGCCCTGCTTTCTGCAACAGTAAGCATTTGTAGTATGAACGAACTATAGTTCTATACTGTAGTATAGAACGAACCCATAAGGCTTCATTCAGGGAGAAGATGTGTATAAAGCAGTCTAATGGAACTGATACACATAAGTTGTCCCCTAGCACCTGGAAACAAAGCAGTTTTGGTCTTGAACACTCCAGTTTGTCCATTTTTTGCATTTAAACACGAAATTCTGAAAATTGCGAAAATCTGAAAATATAGCTAAGATAGAGTTATACTTCTTGCGAGAAGAGGTTTCACTACATACTGATACTCTTGCCTCAGACACAGCAACCCCTTTGCTGACTGTTTTCTCTGTGCTGTGCCCTGCCTCAGCAGGGGAAGCTGCTGGAGAGGCTGTTTGGCCGGGAGGGGCCCCGGGGCGGCGCGGCGTGGGAGGACGCGTCAGTGCGCAGCGCCTGGCTGAAGGCTGTGCACAGCATGCTGCACCACCAGCCTGCCCTGCACCTCCTCTGCTCCACGGGTGAGTGCTGCTGGGGCTGCCATCTCCACACACCTGCCCTGCCCCTGCCAGCCCAAGCTGTTGCTCAGGTGTCAAATGAGCAAGATGGGAGCCTTCATTTAAAATAAGGCATTTGTCGAAAACACCGAAGTCGTTGAAAGATGTTAAGTTAGCTAAGCATTAAGTTAACTTTTGTTAAGTTTTTTCTCCAAGCACTGAAGATGGTGCTTTTTTTAGAGGGGAAAGAACCTTGTAAAATTGCCCTTATAAAATTAAGTGCTATCTGTATTCTTATTTGTAACTCTTACTAAAGGGTACATTTCAGCATGGTTTTAGTGCAGAAAAACTAAGCAGAGGCTCCTTTATCTCTTAGTGCTTGCACACATTTGCAATCCTGTGGTTGTTATGCAGGTATGTAAATTCTGCTGTTAACACCAACTTTAGATCCCATGTGCAGAGGGGCCTAAAAAAACTGGATTGGTGTTAAAGTGCAGCACGTGCTGCTGTCCATGTGATGGAAAAGTGGCATTGATACTTCTGCTCATGTTTTTCCTACTGGTTATATCCAGAGATGGTACAGGCTCTTTCCATAAATGTATATTGAGTATGCTGTCAACTCTCCTAATGTTACTGATTTTATATTGAAGTCTGATCCTGGCTTATTGAGCACCTGATGATCTGAAAATAATTTTATTTTCTTCTTTTGTTTGCTTGTTCTTAAGGACTGGCTGACTTTGAGTAGAGACTACAAAATAAAGTATGAGAAAATGCCACCAGCACCATTTAAAGCTGTGTGGTACCTGAATTAGAGTCGTAAATGGTTTGCTTTTTCCTCCAGTGACTTGTTTTGTTTTCCCACAGGAGGCATGGATGTGATCTTTGCTCTGCAAGGGGATCCCAGCCTGTTTGTGGCTTCAGCTGCCAGCCAGCTCCTGGTGCACATGCTCACCTTCTCCCTGGAGTCTGAAATATCCAAGGCTGTCAGTGCAAAGGACTGTGACTGGCCAGCGTGTGCCCAGATGATTGTAAAGCACATCCAGGAGTCACTTCAGTCCAGCTCTGCCCCTCACATCGAGCAGTCCCTGAAGCTGTTGAGCAGTTTGTTTGGCAGTTGTTTTGGCAGCTGTTATGCTGCATGGACTGAAGTCCTTTGGTTGGACGTAGCAAAGCAAATAGAATCCTTTCTGCTGGAGGAGACTGTTCAAGCACAGCCCCTGCTGGCAAATCTTTTGCTTAATGTGGCTCGGTAAAGGTCTTCTGGCAGCTTGGAGCCCGTGCTGAGATAGATCTGTGTGCCACCATGGGATGGGTTACACTTACACTGCTCTCTTCTCAGGTCCCCTGTGTTCCGTGACACTGAAGGCAGCTTTTGGGCATTAGTGACTTCTGCTCTGGAACACTTAACCCCAGTCCAAGCAGGTCCTCTGGCAGTGGGACTTCTGAAGCTCTGCAAATGGTAGGACTTAATGCAATGGAATTTCTGCATTATGCAGGTGTTTCTACTCCATAATTCCCCTTTAGGTGGTGAAAAAGCAGCAGGAAATCATCAGATGAGTACAGCACGTACAGATATTGATTTACAGGCTAAGTAACACTCTTGTTCTAAGACAGAAGGACACTCTTTTGTTGACAAGACATGCGTCTCTCTCAACCTCCTTACAGAGGATCCCACTCTCTATTTGCATAGCTTGATAAAGCTGCTTCTAAATTCCAGAGCCATTTCTGCTTTCGGTTAGCAAGGGAAGCTTGGAAGAAGGCTCAGATTGTCACACTGCTTTTGTTGCTCTGTCATTGCTGGCTTGTTTAAAAGCCTGCATGAAAATCATTATCCTGCCCAGCATTTGGGGGCAGGTATTTGGGAAGGAATTGAAGTGTTCTTGTTTTGGTAACTGCTGTTTCCTCCTTGAAGCCCACAAGATGTCAGGATTCAGGCACTGACTGTTCTGCTTCAGCCAATGGACTGTATTTTGAGAGCAGCCTCCCAGCCTCTGGAATTTGCAGGTACAGTTGTGACAGAAAAGTTAGAGGCCAGTCTGCTTGCGAGTGTTTCAAGTGTCTGGTGCAGACAAAACTGGAGGAGAAAGACTAGGAGAAGTCAAGGACAGTAGCAGTGTTTGTGGTAAATCCTACTGCCAGTTGCATTTGAAGGGGAATTCATACCACATCACCTGAATATCTTGGTTAACTTTAAAAATCACAGTCTTTTCTATTCATTGACAATGTGAGCTCTTCCATTCTTTGTTCCTCTAGGTTTGCTGGATGAGTCTGTCAGTGATCCTGTCACTGTTGAAAGTCTTCTGTCCTCCAAGACATCTTGTGCTGGTCTCCTGTGTCAGACCCTCGCTCACCTGGAGAAGCTGCTGTCTCTGGTAACATTCAGAGAGGGGAAAAAAAAGCCTGGGAATCAAACTGATCATTGAAAGTGTTAAGATGGCAGCAAACTTTTGCAGAAGAGCATAACAGAATGTGGAGAGGAGTTGGCAGTGAGGGTTTCCATAGTTTAAGGAAATTTAGCACAGTAGACTCCAAATATGGAAACAGAAGAATACTGAGGCTCATGAAGAGGGACTGCACTTAAGTTTTAAATTTGTCTTGATGAGCTTTGTTACCATACCTTACTTGTATTGCAATTATTGATCCTGAGGAGAAACACAAATTGGGCTGCTTTCCCAAGCAGTGAGAAGAATCTCCTTCCACCTGTGCAATAGTTCTTGGAAGAGAGGAAGATCATTTATTTGTAATTACTGACACTGTGGTGTCTTAAGAACCCACTAGAAATTGCAATTTTTGCTGCTTTCTGACCTGAAACTGCTCTGTACTCGAGACTGTTGCTGGAAACTCTTTTCTTTTTCTCCCATTAGAAACATTTAAGAGTGGATTTACCCTGTGTGTCCTTGCTGCGCTCTCTCATGACAATATTACAATTCTGCAATGGCTTCCTGAGCCCAGCCTCTCCTCTGGGAAGCACAATAAGCAGGAATTTGATCAATTGCTTCAGGGTGCAAAAGTCAGCTCTTGATGTGCTTGCAGCACTCTCAGAGAAAAAAGGTGAGTTAATCCTTGCTTTCTTATCCTCAACAGTTTTACAATTCTCTGTCTTTCTGTATTTCAGCGGGGATTTGGCTGCTCCTTCTCTCAGTATTGGTCCTTTGGGTTTGTTTTCTCTGTTGCAGACTGTGACACACTCATAGGAAGTCTATTTGATGTCCTTCTGGCATATCTGCAGAGTCCAAACACCAGCCCTACTGTGAGTATAGAACTAGTGAGAGATCCAAGTCTATTAGCTTGCCCCAGTGGGGTTTAGTTCTGAGGAATGGTCTGACTGTAGTTGTTTCTCTGCACACTTTGTAATAGAATATGTAGGAGATTTGTCTTGGTCCTGGGTGGCTTGCAGAAAATAGCTAAAATTTTAATAAGCAAATAACTGACCAATGCATTGAGAGTTCTTGAGAAGACAGGAGCCATCAGGTCTAAGAGTAGCACTGACATACTCGACATGGCCATGAAGTATTGAATTCTTTTTATTAAGGGGATTTGGTTTTTTACTTTGTTTTGTTTGAATTGCTCTGATGGCAGCTGCAAATCCAAAGCTGGAAGTACTAGAACTTTGTAATACTAAGCTGAACACAGGGGTTTTCTAGGTGTTTGTTGGAATTGATATTTAAGCACCATTTATTTGTGGCTGGCTTCTTAATAAGGAGGTATATGCACTTGTTTACTCTGAGAATTTCTCTGTAAGTTTGAGGCTAAAATGATTTTTACCTTTAAAGGCATAAAGGCAACACTGCCTCCTCCTGTAGTAAGGTCAATCTGCTTTACTTTGCTTCAGGTTCTAAAGAAAACCTTCCAAGCTACATCCAAGTGGTTGGTGCACCTGCAGGAACTGTCCTGCTCCAACAGTCAGTGGCAACAAACTGAGAAGATTTTGGAAGGTAACGAAGCTGTTCCAGCTGGGACAAACAGCAGCTATTGTCACATATGAAATCTGCTCCTGCCTACCTTTCCTGCTCAAAGCACTGGATTCACTTGGTTACGATTACGTTGAATTTAAGTTTAGCTGCCCAAATAGTGCTTTGCAGAGCTCTGGGAGAAGCACGCAGCAGCAGCAAAAGGGATTGGATCAGCTGAAATGATGTAGAGGTTGAACAGTGAGTGCTTCACTAAGGCTTGTTGCCTTTCATGTCCATTCAGGTTTGTCACTTGCCTTTTCCAGATGTGTTTGTGGTGCTGCAGAAGCGTTTGTGCAGTCCCTGCTGGGAAGTAAGAGATTCTTCCCTGGAGTTCCTCACTGCCATGGTTAAATGCTTGGGAGGTAGGTGCAAAGATTGAACAGTTCAGATTGGAAGAGCATTTCTTTTAATGCTGTGAAAGTCAGTCAGGCTGATGAAGCATCTTCTGACCTGTAACTGGAGAGCTGAGAAAAGAAAGAAGTGACAAGATTTTTACTCTTAGATCATGATCAAAATCTGACAAAAATATTAATAAACCTGCCCTGATTTTTCTGTTGAACTGAGATTGCTGTACTTGCCTTAATGGCAGTTTTGGTGAGATAAACTGAGGAGTGTTGAGACATGTCTGTCAAGGCAGGTGACAGTGCTTAATGGCAGATAGTACTTTCTGTTTTCCAGTTTGCTCTGCAGTGGAGTCTGGTTTCTTTCAGCAGGCTGGGGGCTGGGCTTTAGGAGGCTAAAAGCCTAGACCTGCTTTATATGCTTGGGGTAAATGACTGATTTTCCACTTTGCTGGTAGCTCAGGCTTTGCAGCAGGTAGCACTGAGGCAATGCTGATTTTCCTTTGGTAGCTCTGCAATGTTGGAAGGGAGGGGGATGTTGTTGACTGCTGTTGTCCCCAGGTCACAAAGGAAGTATCCAGCACACTCAGCTGCATTAGCACTTTACCCTGCAGCCCCACTCAGTGCTGCAGTTACTTTTGTTTTCTCTGCCATATGCCTGACAACAGGAAAGAAAGACTGTTTTTTTCTCCTTTAAGCAAAGGCATAAGTTTGATGAGGCTGGAACCATGTCCCCGCTTGCCCACAGAAAGTTTTTTTCTTGCTGCTGAAACAACTGTAAATGCAATTTTCTATGTTTCAGTGTCTGTTGGGGCTTGACTAAAAGCTGCTGGGAGAGGGGGAGCCTGACACAGAGCATCTGCCTGGTCCCTGCTGTGGCTCCTCTCCCTGGCAGCTGTGCCTGCAGGCAGTGGCCATCCTTGTTTGACGCAAAGGGCTGTTTGCATTGGAAACAGCTTCATGCTCAGAGGGAATAAAGCCCCACTTCTTTGGATTGCTGTCTTGTTTACAGACCAGAAGGAGTTCAGGCAGTGTCTCCTGTCCTCAGAGGTGCTGAGGCTCACAGAAAACCTGCTGGAGGATCCAGAGAGCTACGTGCGAGCGAGCGCTGTGACTGTGGTGGGACACCTGGCCTTCATGGCTTGCTCTGCTCCAGAGTCACCTGTCATGGGCAATCCATATAACAAAGAGGTAAGATAACCTTTTCTGAACAAGCAGAACTACCCAGGAGTTTACTGCTGTACTGCTTATAACTTTCTTCACAATTATCTGCTCATGCAGGCAGATTGCACTACCAGTAATGACAAGATTTTTTACCTCTGCTGTTCTTGTTTCTTTGCATGTTCCTCCCCTCACTCTATTTTCTCTTTTGTCTTTTTTGCATCTAGAACATTGTAGCAAAGCTTCAGGAGATCTTGTCAACAGACTCAGAGGGCTTTCCCAGGAGGGCTGTGATCAGCATCTTCACCAAGTGGCTGAGAGAAGGCTGCACAGGTCAGCTGGAAGATACAGAGCAGTTTGTCTCTAGAGTCATCCAGACCGTGGAGCATGACTTAGACTGGGAAGTCAGACTTGGTGGTTTGGAGCTGGTTGAAGTTTTCTGTAGCCAGACCATTTGCCAGCTTTCCCAGTGTCCCTATGCTCCTGTCTCCTCTGCAGTCACAGATTCCAGCCCTCAGAAGGAGCTGCTGCAGGTGTTCTGTCGAGCAAAGCTGTTTGGGTTTTTGTTCCGATCTCTGTGTGACTGTGACAAACCCGTGGGGCAGAGAGCCTGTGATGTGCTCATTGGCTTGAGAGGGCACTTCTACCCCATGAGTACTTTGGAGAATCGTCAAGAGATTGAAGACTCACCTGCAGGACGTGGCATTGCCTGGTTACAGAGGACACTGAGACAGGGTTCTGTGGCCCAGAACTTCCCCACGGATGGTGGTGATGGGGTGGATTTCCAGGATCCAGACAGCATGATGTTAGCTTTGGGTGCAATAGACTTACTGGAGCTGCATGATGAGCTAAATAAAAGTAGTGACCATGTGGAAGAAAGCCCTCAGTCCCTCTTACAGGACATCCTTGCTACTGTGGGGACCATAGAGGATAATGAAGTTGACTGTTACTGAACACAGCTTTTGCTCTGAGGGAGCAGTGCTTAAGCAGTTTTCTTCTGGAGGAGGAGGATGGTTGTGTTAGCTGTTAAATGGGTTAGAAAATCTTTGCTTTAATACTGATGAATTTTTTTTAAAGTGTCATTTCCAATAAATTGTTGTTTCTTTTTCAAAGTAAAAACATTAAGAATGGCATTTGTTCTTTCTTTTTAAGTTGTTGTCTTTTAGGAAAGCACCAGACCATGCCTACATAAGGAAGCATTTAAAAAAAACAAAAGAGTGACTGAAAACAAGCTGTTGCAGGCTCCTGTCAGAACCAAAGTATTTAAATGGAGACTGGTTTTAAGGGACACTTGTTTCGACCTTTCTGTATTTTATTCTAAAAACAGAGCTCTCAGCTTCTCTTGTGCATTTTGAGGTCTAGAGCAGAAGGTGGCATTTAAAGAGTCAAAAGCTGATCATCCTTAGCGTTACAAATTTTCTCCTATAGATCACAGACTTGTTTGATCTCAGCAGTGACACCAACATGCTGACTTTGGTTTTAATTGAAGCCAGAAGCAAGTCCATTTTGCAGAGTTTTTTTTTCAAATTCCTATTTTCCATTCCTGAAGTACTCAGATAGTTTTTAACTTTTGAGAGAAACTGACACCCACAGCTTTTTCAAGATAAATTTGATCTGTGATTAGCTTTGGTAACAATTTGAAACCAACAGCCATGGTGTGAATGGCAACGTGATTTGCTGAGAAAAAATTGCCAGTTTTTAAAAAACTTGGGGAAGATTGCAGTTTGCAACTTACTCCCGTATCTTGCCATGTGCTAAGAGGCTTTCTGCAACCTAGAAAAAAACCCCAAACCAAACAGGACCTTTAGCAGTAGATCAAACCAAACCATGGTGTGTTCTTTTCCAGCACTGAGGTTACTGAGCATCCTTTATCCTCCTGCAGCCTGTGGGGAGGCAGGAACACCACACTGATTTTAGGGCAGTGAAAGGACTTGCACAATCTCCTCCCTGCAGCAGCACAATGGGGTGAGGTGTAGTTTGGGTCTCTTGCTGCTGAGGCTGAAGGTTTCCTCTGTGCCTTTTGAGGAGAGCAGCACACTTAGCTATTGCTCTGCACAGCTTTCTGTGTGACAGAGCCCTTGGGTTTTGGATCAGCTGCTGTTTTTAGGAAAGAATAGCACAATTCTACCTGAGCTGGGTCTACACCTGGCAGAAGACAGAAAATACTAAAATTCAGGCCTTTCCCTGCCGCTGTATTAATCTCAGAAATGGAAAGGGTTAGTGAGAGTGCAGGGGTGTGCTTTTAAAGAAGTGTGGAGTGTTTGTGGAGTTCCAGCAGTGCTGTCTAGAGAAGGTTCCAAAAGCAGCACTCTGTGTTGGCAGCAGGTCAGCTGTGCTCCAGGAGAGGGGACAGCAGGTTGCTGGGTGAACACCTCCCTCCTGTTCAGCACTGGAATTCTTGTCATTTCAGGGCTGTGCAGTTCAGGAGACTCCAAGGAGTTATTCAGGTACCAGCAAATTGAAAAAGTGAGTTGTTACAGAAGGAAAACTCACTGCTTATTACCAAGGTCTCTCAACTCCCAGACCTATTAATTTTTCATGGAACTCCTTTTTCTTTTTAATCAGCTGGGGTGAGGGTGACATGTTTGTAGCATTCACCTAATTGCAGTCCAAAGTCGTGTTTATACATTTGTACACTAAAAATCAAACGTACAACAAACTGGGGGGGGGGGGCTCCTTATCTTTAGAAAGGGAATTAAGGACATGTTTCCTCTCATTAAAAACAGGTCTCCACCTCCAGCAGCTCTGTGACAGTGCTGACTCTGTATTTCTGTCCTGTCTGAGCTCCCTGCTTTGCCTTTTGTTTTCTCTGCTGCTCCAGTGGCAGTGGAGCCCCACTGACACTGAGGTGCTGGCACTGCCATCCTGCACCTGGGAGCAGCAGGGAGGGTCATGGACATCTGGGCACAGTGTGGAATAAAAACCTGGGGCTAGAGAGATTAAGGGAGGTGGAAGCCAACTAAAAACTCCACAGTTCTTTCTACTGGAAACAATGGGGTGGGATTTTTGAGCTGGAAATTTAGCTACCAATTTTATGAACACACCAACAGCTGCTGATGTGGATCATCCCTCACACTGGATGCCCTCTCTAGGCTGCCCATCTTCACACAGGTGAGGACTCACACAAGCCCCACCCCACTCCCTTACATCACAACTTGTTTTAAACCCACTTCTTACCTACCCAGGCTTTTTTTTGCACCTCCACAAGATCCTTATCCCAGCCACACAGCTTCCTGCTGGGTTCAGAATTACTCTCTGTGCTAAGCCTTGCCAGGGAGCTGTGGTTGTGCTGCAGCTCGGGGGAAGCCTTGGCTCCCAAGGAGAGAACCCTGAGCAGCTCTGGCTGCCCCCAGGTGCACCCTGAGCATTCACTTCTGCAAGTGCCATTGTTACTTAACCCCTTCACAGCACCACTCCAGAAGCTGCCACCAGCTCAGTCTGTGCCACAGCTCAGAGAAGGAGGGGGCTGCCTGGCCTGCTCTCATGGACATTTTGGGATGGATTTCTCTGGAAACTCCAGCGTTCATCCCATCAGAGCTGTAGCTGTGCTCGGTTCCTGCACAAGGCAGGCACCACTGAGAGCTTTTCCAACACCCACACCCACACCAAGCTGATTCTGGCAGAGGCTGTGGCCACTCGTGGGCCTCAGTGCAAGAGGAAACCAGGCTCAAGACTGTCCTTGGCTTCTAAGTGGGCTGTGATGAGCAGGCAAGAGCAATACAGGTGGTACTGACAGAAAACATCACAGCTTAAAAAAAAAAAATCGTGTCTCTGGTGGCTGGTACTGTGAAAGAAGAAAATTTCAAAGCTCATTTCAGCTCTGCACAGGAGCAATGTTAAGTTGTGTTGTCTGATCTGTACACAGGTAGGAAATTCCTAGAGTTGCTTTCAAGACATTTCAACAAAGCTCTGAAGAAAGGATTTATCCTTTAACTGCTCAGACTCAGACACCAGAGACAATCAGCATCTTTGGCTCAGCCCTACACTAGCAATGGCTTTATGAAAGCTGCCAAAGGAATGGCTGTTAATTTTCTGGTTTAATACACTAGACATTTACAATACAAAGAATATTCTTTGCCTAATTACACTAATTGCACAACTTAGTCAAAAATGGGCCATAAATGTCTAGGGCTGTTGCTGCAGCTTAGATATACGTGATCTGTGATTACAGATCAATTTGTGCACATCTATGTGATTCCTTCTGTGCTCCTCTGATAAAATTTGCTCTAACTTTCAATACATATTCATCAAGGCTTCTAAAAAGCAGTGTGCATTGGAGGGGAAACTCATCAACCAGCTTCACTGCAGAAAATCTCAGCAATTTACAACGGAAAAATATAGCAGTGGCAGCAGCTCTGTGCTCTGTGTCCCTTCCTCTGAGAGCAGTGGGTTTTGTCCTCAGCTGAGAAATAAAGCACCACTTCAGGCTCAGCCTGTGCCAGCCATGCTGCTCCAGAGGCAGGACAGGCCCTGCCTTGAATCTTGGAGAAATGGGATTGGAAGGAGCAGGGTGTTCATCTGGACAAGGCAGAGCAGAGCAGCTGGAAGGAAACACATCCTGGGGGCTCTCCTAAATCCTCCCCCGATGGAAGGGGGATGAGCAGCCCTCACCAAGGGTCCCTGCAGAGCTCCAGGTGCAATTACACAACTTCAGTTAAAGCAAAATGAAATTAAAGAAAACACTGTTTCTATTTGTGATATCAATACCTACTCTCTGCTCAGAGCACACCAGCTGAAAGTGTTTATTTGTGTAATAATGAACATATAAGAGGGCTGCAAAGACGCCTTTCACACCTCTGCCTCCAAGACAGACCCATCCACACCAAGTTACTCCCCACTTGCCTGGCTGTTAACCTCCATGCCAGGGCAGGAACCCAATGCCTGGGACAGGGGCTGCACTCACCTCTTTGAGAGACATTACTTGGTTAGATCAGACCAGACCAGATCAGCTGTTAAACCACAACATTAACCAGTTCCTGTAGAGTGTGACAGCTTGAACTGTCATAAGTCTGACCATTTCCCCTGTTTGCAAGATGGGTGGGAAATACCCTCAAGAGAAAGAGACCTTCAACCCTCAGTTCTCCCATCTCATTATCCTTCACTGCCCCCATTTCCAGTTCCACTGTCCCGACATTCCCTGAGCTCTCAGGCTGGGCCAGCAGGAGGGAGCAGGGCTCTGGTGCTGCTGTGCCCAGGGACATCCAGGCTTGCCCAGGCTGGTCCCTGCTTTGTGCACTCAGAGCTTTGGCCCCAAACCAGCTCTGGGCTGGCTGGGAGCAGCACGGAGGAGCTGCAGAGCCAGGTCTGGCAGATGGTGAATGCAGCTTGTACATCTTGAAACATGACTTGGCCCAGCCAAGCCAGCTCCAAAACAAACCCTTATTGAGCTGCATCAGCCATCACACACGAAATTCTCCTGATTTAGCCCTTATAGGCTGGGGCACAGGTGAGTTCTAAACCCCATCACTCTCCATAACAAACACCCTCGATGGGATTGATCTGGTGATTACAACTCTCATTACGTGCCAACAACAAAAAAGCTGCAGTTAAAACACAAATGGCAGTGGTTGCTAAGTGACAACATCCGTACAGGCTTGAGACAAACAGCTGTGGCTGCACAGCAATCCTGTCTTGTCCATGTAATTGAGGATAAAAATGTTGTTCTCATTACTGTCTAGTAACCTTAGCTTTGACCCAACAGAGTATTTTGTGCTTTAGGTTCTGACAAAGAACCCTGTGAAAACAAGGCTAAAGCTTCCACTGAAACCAGCTGAAGTGAGTTTGGTTCAAAATACCTTTAATATTGCATGCTCCTTCAACATATTTTCTTCCCAGTGAAGAAGTGCATTAGACAACATAGCTTTCCCCGCTAAATGGCCCATTTCTGAAAACAGAGAGCAGTGGCAGTGTTTCCAGTGAGGGTCATGTGAAACAACAACAACAAAATCAACAAAAAACCCCCACTTGTCAGCTTCTAAAGGGAACCTGTGGGCTTTGTTCAGCACTGAAGATACCTGCAGTATTTGGAAAAGACAGTAAGATTTCAGATCTGTAAACAACATTTATCCTCACAAATAAAGTATTTAAACTGTAAATTAAAAATTACATTAAATGATGGTTGAGTTGTTCAGATGCCCGAGATCCAGCAAGGCACAAGGGGGTCATTTGCTCCAGGGAAAGCAGTGGTGGGACCAAGGTACCTAAGCATCATTTCACCTGAAAACCCCCAGAGCAGAGAGATCCTAATTAGCACAACCGCCTGCTCAATGCATCTGAGGAAGATTATTTAGGAAAAAAAGGAGGAAAAGCAGCGTTGCATCAGCTGTCCCCAGCAGTTTGCTCACCCCGCACGCTCCCACACGCTGCAGCAAAACCTGTTTGGGGCCGCGCTGGCAGCGCAGACAAAGGGCCGGATCCGTCACTGTCCCGTGAGCAGATCCGAAGTGACCGGGCAAAGGCAGCACGCGGGTGCCCAGCGGAGCGAGAGATGCGGCACCCGGCGCGCCCAGCCCGGCACCCGCGGCCGGGGAGCGGAGCGGCTCCGGGGGCTCCAGCACCGGCATCATCCCCGCAACCTCCTGCCAGACTTCCTGACCACAGCTACCCCCAAGAGTAGACACTGCTCTGCTAATTATACCCTTTCCTAATGAGTTCTCTGCTGCTCCATCCACGGAAGCCTCAGTTTCCAGTGCCAGCAGTGAGAGATCTGCCGGCAGCTCTAAGAACACACGAGTTGCCGGCGCGGGCAAAGCTCACCCGTGTGGATAAAGCCAACTTGGCTGCTGCCTTTGGTCACCATCTCCATGTCGGCATCGTAAACACGTCTGTTTTGCACAGAATAAAACGTGATTTTTTTCCCCCCTCTATATTTTACCCATAAACACGGCACTTTTCCTGGCCGTTCTCACTGCTCAGATTGTTTCACCACAGACAAGAAAACGAGAGTGCCTCGCACTGGTGTTAAAACTCTGCTCTGCAAATGCTGCAGCACGGGGTGAATATTGCAGTGCAGACAAAGGTCTGGCTCTCCAGCAGCAGCAAATCAGGCAGCTCCAAGGTGCAGTGTCTGTCTGGCTGCAGGAAAGGCACGTTCTCCACCTGCACTCAGCTCAAACTCCCTGCCACCACAGAATGGCATCAGGGATGGGATAAAAAAAGAAGCCTCCTGTCACCCTAATTCCTGTTGAGAACTTCTGCCCCGTAGGGATCAGCCTTGCCTTCCTCCCTAGTTTGGGAGCATCTTCCCCGCCCTTTATTTATTTCAGCGAGATCAAAGATTCATCTCCATGGAAACGTCTGAGCTCAAAGAGTTTCTGCTCTACAGCTTTGCATCCTGCACGCAGGGTTTGGCACCGTTTTTTTGACACAGAAGCTTTGAGATGATCAGCAGTCGGGCCTCTCCAGGAATGGTTTGATGAGCAGTAATCAATAACCTGAGCAGTGTGGGAATGTGTGTCACCAACACAAACACTGCTGGGTGGAGCTGCCATTCCACTGTGGAATGAATGTGTGGCCATGAAGAGCACACGAGGGACACTGAATGACTGCTCTGCAGTAGCTGGCACTTTGACCCCACATCTGAAATTTGGTAGGACTCCCAGGAGACCAGAGCCATGTGGGCAGAGCTGCTGGAGCCCATCACTGCCCACCCTGTGCTGCAGCTCATGCCTTGCATTTACCCAAAGGAAACAGCAAGTGGCCCAACACCCAGCCCAGCAAAGACCTCATGAATTCTGCATCCACACTGCTGTCTCTGGGCCAGCAGTGACTGGGGCACTGGGTCTGTGTCATTCCAGTGATTTCCCCTCCAGCAGCACTGAGCTCCAATTCCTTCAGTGCAGTCACTCCTACTAGTTCCCAGCAGAGGGAAAATAAAAAAGAACTAAATAAAACAGACATGTTTAATGCTATTTTTGTTCCATTTTCAGCTCACCACATGGCCACACAAACTGTTAAACTGTTGTTCTGGGGGCAGGAGCAACCAGCCAGGAGGAAAACTATTCAGACATCCATGGCAGCTGCTGCTGACAGAAAGGGGCCGTGGAGCTGCAGCCTCGCAGGAAATCCTGAATTCTCACATGAAGAAAAGGAGGACAAAAAGGAGTGAAACACAACTCATTTGCAGGACTCACATTTTCACAGGCATGTCCTAGGAAGGGTGGGCAGGGAGTGGAGAACTCGTGGGGCTGCATTAGCACCGGAGCAGAGCTAATGGCATCCACCTGGAGAGCATCAGCCAGCACCTGGGGCAGGAGGAAAGCCCTTCTCCCAACACTGATTCTGCTCTTGAGGAAGTCAGACCCCACCTCACCCCTGCTTGCAGCAGTGCAGAGCCCCAAGTTGCCCATATGCAAGCAGAATGTGATTTTTATAATCATATTAAAAATTTTCAGAATAGCAACTGTGCAGAGAGCAATCCAGCTGCCAGCATTTAGCCTTATCCTAGGGCACAGGCAGAACACGCCAGCCATGAATTAATACTGCATAAGCTGCACCATGCTGGGTTTCATGGCTTAATTATAAAAGAGAAAGCAATAATCAAGGGATCTGTAAGGCTAATAAATGTTCTGAGAACACCAAATGTGACACAAGAGCCGCAGCCAGTGCGACAGGACATGAATGCATTTAAAAAGCACATTAATCACTCCCTGTGTATTAATTCACAGTTGGTTTCCAGTGACAGCACTTGGCCTTTGGCCGCCTTTGTAGCGTCACCAGGCGCGAGCGGATCCTCGCCCAGCCCAGAGCAAACTGGGCTGTGGTCAGTTCCTGAGCCAAAAATCACAGCCATGCATCAGCCCAGCGAGGCACAGGGATGAGCTCTGGCTCAAGGCTCTGCAGCCCTGGGCTTCTCCTCTGCCTGGTGCCTGAGCTCTCTTTAGTGCCCACTCCTGTCCTGGCATCCGGAGGTTTCTGGATCCCAGCACGGGTCACCTGGGGAAGGACAGCACAGGGAGAAAATCAGGCAGATTCTCCAGTCACCTCTGCAGCAAAATACTTGAAAACACTTCTGTTTCTCAGTGCCTCCAACTATGTCTGCTCTGCATCTCGTGTTTCATCTCACTGCAGTGTTTTAATTACACAGACAGTGCCTTGCAGGGCTTTGCCTCTCAGTCTCAGACCTCCCTCCTTCTGTGGGGAGATTCCTGACCATGTGAAACTTGATGTCTCTGCATCTCAGGGAAAACTCTGGTAAACCTTAAAACTGAGATGCCACCAAGAAGGCCCTCTCCACCTGCATTGTCACACAGCAGTCCCCGAATTCCTGCAGACTAAGATGCCAATGCAGGACATGACCCAGCCCTGAACTGTTGACATCAGCAAGACACTCCTTGAGCTGAAATGCTGCAGGACTCAGTGCCAGACAGGGCTGCCTATACAGAAACTTGAAATGCTCCCAAACATCCATTTCTGCCCAATAATTTATTGGAATCAGAAAAAGTTTCCAGTCTGCAAATGTCTCATCCTCTAGCTCTCCACAAAGGGCAGCTCTTCACAGTTCTCTGCCCAAAGATCTATTATCACAGATCTATTTCAGAAGAAATAGCTGCCCTTCTTCCCTTACTAATATTCCCAAATTTATCTATGTCCTACTTAACACCTCCTCTGGAACCAGGAAGCAAAAAGCTCTTTCTGCTGGACTCAATAAGTGGACTCTGCTGAATCCCAGGGAACACATAGAGCAGACACCAGGCTGAGTTTAAATCCTGGGATGGATTGCTCAGGCAGCAGCCTCCTCCTTCCTCAATTTTCCTAAAGCCTAATCAGGAGCCAGGAGGAAGAGAGTAATGAAAACAAATAAATAAATAATCATTCTGTATATTGCCCAGATCTTCTAAGCCAGGCCAAATTTGTACACTGAAGTTGCATTCTCCTGGCTGTAGAAATATCTATCTGCCCCCTCTTCTGCCTCTGCAACCATCTGGGGACCTGCAATCATGCTTCCTCATGGGAATGAATCATGGAGCAGTCACACTGACTTCCTACACAAAAACAATGGTAGAAAGTGAAGAAGACCCTTAAATTTTCCTTAGATTGGCACAAGACAGACTTGGACCAGCTACTGCACAGACGTGTGGGCTGATGTCTCAAGAGCCTCCAATTCCAGTCAAAGCTCTCAGCTCTGAATAAGCCCATAGTATTAGAAGCTGCCCAGATGCACATGGAGCCTGATCTACCAACTTATTTGCAAATAAATGGCTGCCTTTCATCCACCCACGGATCTTCTGCCCAGTGTTTTCATCTTCACTCCAGAGTTATCTTTTTCTCTCTCTCTTATCTTCTCCTCCAGCATCAGCTGTGGCAGCAGATTGCAGTCACTAATCAAAGAGGGGCTGGGCTCTCTCTCTGTTCCTTGAAGTCTGTGGCACTACAGTAACACCAGCCAAACATTTGTTTTCACTAAAGCTCCTCCCCAGGCTGCCAACAGAGCCTGGCCTGTGCCAGGACACAGCAGAGAGGGACAATTCTGCTGCTCTGGCACTGCCTTAGGGGCAGTGATGCCCCCAGCCCATCACCTACCAGAAGGTGCCTGCTGCTCTCTGCTGCTCTTCTGCCACCTCCCGCAGAGGGAAGGAAGCTGTCCTCCACTGCTGCCTCGGGTTTCTCAAGGGAATCATGGCAAACCACGAGTTTTTCCATGCCACACCCACGTTGCTGTTCATCCACGCCTCCATGAGGCTCATCCGTAGGTTTTTTAGGGAAAGGTGATGGATGGGGCACGGGGCAGCATCGCAGGGCATGTCCTGGCACACGACTGGGATGGCACTGCCCAATCCAGGCAGCAGCTGGGCAAAGGAGGGGCCTTTGCTCAGCACCAGCACAATGCACTGCATTTTCATGGTATCAGTGGAGGGGACAAGGAACATTTCATCCCCTTTCCACGCCCTCTGATGTGTGGCAGGGAGCCAGACCAACTGATTACAGTGAGGAAGCCAAAACCTCCTGTAGCCTTGTCAGATGGGGTCTCTCAGACTCTCCAGTTCAAGGTGAAATCCTTCTTTAATAACTCATCTCTTACCTCAGACTCTACCAGAACCACACCACCAGATCTTCAGCTTGCAAAGGGAGTGAACTTGACCCCAGACAGGTCTGTGTTACATCCTCCCAGAACCTCCCAGGATGGGGACTCTCAGTCTCCTGTGCAAACCAGTCAGTCCTGTCTCTCCTCCTTTCCCTCACCATTAACATATGGGAGATCTCACCCTTTGGCTTCTGAGCCTCTTCCTCCTAGCAGATTTTGTACTTTACTCATTTCCATAGAAGCAACAACATGAGATTAGATTCTTACTTTTTTTGTGTGGGCATTCCCTAATCCTCCTCCTTGTGCACAACACAGTCTGAAGGTGAGAGAGGCGTGGCTGCAATTGCTTTAGGACCAACATCAAAGCTGCTGCTGGTGGTTCCACAGTGCTGCCCAAATGTAGGTCAGGGCTTTGTGGCTGACCAGCAAAGAGACAACACGAGCTGAACCCACTCTGACCCCTCTGGGCTGCTGCTAAGGTCCAAATTTTCAAAAACTTTCCTTGTGTGCACTTATGCTTTGTGGTAGCAGCACAAACTGAAATTCAGAGCACCATCCAGGAGGGATTTAGAAATACATGCCAAGAGCACAGCCTTCAATTCATTTCCTAAAATCAAGGTGGGGCCTCAAAGTGACCTCTTTACCTTCTCAGGGCAGAGACCACCACATTTCATCCCATCCTTGCTCTGCTGAAGGCAGCAACGTGTGCTTGGCTGGAGCCCACTTGGGGAAAGGCTTCTTGTCTTGAATAGAAAGCACTATCACATGGGAAGATTTTCACTTCCCTCAGTAATTTGTTCCAGCAGCTAATCAACTTCATTCTTTGAAAAATTAATGCCTCTTTTTTCATTTCAATTAGTCTGGCTTCAGCCTGCAGCTGTGGGTTTGGGCTGTCTCCTCTCTGGCTTACACAGCTCGTGGTTACCTGCCTTTTCTCCTTGTGGAGCTATTTGTGTACCTGTACAACTTTCTTCAGCTAAATAGATACAGTTGCTTAAATTCCAGTCTCAGGCAGCAGTTTGGGGATTTTTTCGTTCTGCCTCTCCCTGAGGATGTGCTGCCCCACGAAGTTTCCTGCACTCACCTGCCCAAGGCACGTGCCCCTGTATTTTACATCTGGCTGCATGCATGGAGGACACAGCTCGTGGCCACTCCAGAACACAGCTCTGCACAAACAATTGAGTTCAGAGCAGAGTGGTGACTGCTGCTGATGGCTGCAGATAAAGGGCACTTGTGGTGAACATCACGTCTCTGCTGTGACCAGCTCTGATCGCAGCTGAGCAAACGCTGAGCGCGGCTGGCCCGGAGCCCTTCTGCTCCCTCCACAGCCCCAAATCCCCATCTCTCTGATCCCCTGCTCCCTCCATGGCCCCAAATCCCCATCCCTCTGATCCCCTGCACCTTCCATGGCCCCAAATCCCCATCCCTCTGATCCCCTGCTCCCTCCATGGCCCCAAATCCCCATCTCTCTGATCCCCTGCTCCCTCCATGGTCCCAAATCCCCATCCCTCTGATCCCCTGCTCCCTCCATAGCCCCAAATCCCCATCTCTCTGATCCACTGTTCTCTCCAACTGCTGGTTGTCTTCTCATCTGAGTTTTCACCACATCCTGCTCTCTTCTCCCTTCCTTTTCTACGGATTTTCTCTTAATAAAACCACTTATATCCTAAAAAGTCACAGACTGTGTGGCTGTTTCCTCACCTCTGTCTCTGTCCCTTCCTCCATCTCCCTCACTGCCAGCTCTGCTGGGCAAGAACTGCCCACCTCCTCCTGTGTCTGCCCAGGATAAATGCATTGTTATGAACATTTACCAACACCAGTCCTGTTAACCTGTGCTGGTCGGTCAATGGGCTGGCAGTTAAGCCAACTACTAATTATTAAGTTTACAAGAAGTTTAAAGATAAAAAATTATGTATTTTGGGAGCACACTGTATCAGTGCATCTGGTTTCTCAGTTCACAGCTTCCTCATGTAGGAGCTGACTCTTTGAGGCTTGTTATGGTTCTAAACATGTTGATGGTGTACTCAGAGCAACTCATAAATACATAATTCAAGTAATTAATACAAATAAAGTCTCATTACAAGCAGCAACCAATTAAAACAGCACAGAGGGCATCTCCTGTGCTCAGGGTAGCAGCTGAAGTGGAAGAGGATGCTATTGCAAGGCCGCAGAATTCCCTCCTGCCCTTCCCACACGCTGAATCTCAGGAAGGTTTCCCACAAGGAAGATTCACGAGCAGCCGTCGCTGCCAGGAGAAGCTGCTGCTTCGCCTTGGCCTGATTATGAGAGCAGCAAATTAGGGCAATTTTTCACCAGTGATGCTGCCAGTGCCTTCAGAGCAGTGCAGGTCCCAGGCACGGAGGCTGCAGCAGTGATGGTCTCATCCTGGTGCTTGCTAATCCTGCAGCATAGCCCATGGTCATCTGTCCACTCCCAAGGCCCATGGTTGTGCTGGACATGCAGATGGCATTTGGGCTGCCAGCATCACTATAGCTCCTGAGGCAGTAAAATATATTTTTTTCCTAATTTCAGTTTGTGTCACTTAGGGACACACTTGGGTCCCAGCCAGGGTATTCCTTTCTCCTTCCATCCACGGATGGCAGAAATGAGGGATCAAAGCACTGAAGGGGATCAAAACATGAAAGGCAGAATAAATGAAGCCATGAAGAAATGGGAACAGAGATCCACTTCTTTAATGTAATTAACCTTTCCAAGAACAGATAATATTCCCGAATTAAAGGACACCGTGGGACACAGAAATGCATCCAGGTCATGTGGGAGCGACGCTGTGAGCGAGGCATCAGGGCGAACGCAAAGACGGCTCGCAGGGGGGGGATGGCACCAGCCACCGGCACAACCAGTCCGCAGACACCGCTCCTCGCCCAGCTCTCAGGAGAGCACAGATTAAAGGGTTTCCACCCCCCGGCACTGCCGCGCTGCTCAGCCCCGGGCCTTTTCGGGAATGTGCTTCCCAAAACGAGGGTTTCCTGCGCTCCCGCTCCGCTCCCAGGCTCCGGCAGCCGAGCGGGACCCGCCGCCACCGCCGCTCCTGGGCCCTAAACCAGGACACCCCCGGCACCCCGTGTCCCCTCCGCACCGTGTCCTCTCCCAGACCCCGTGTCCTGCTCCCAATTCTCGTCTGCCCCCCGCAGCCGGTGCCCCTTCCCGGACCCCGTGCACCTCCCGCACGCCGTGTCCCCGCTGCACCCCGTGTCCCCTCCCGCACCCCGTGTCCTGTCCCCGCACCCCGTGTCTCCTCCTAGTCCCTGTGTCCCGCTCCCGCATCTTGTGTCCTGCTCCCGCACCTCGTGTCTTGTCCCCGCACCTTGTGTC
>VZTZ01047416.1:78494-133074 GCA_013400955.1 Drymodes brunneopygia | reverse complement strand
CAGGCCGTGTCCCTCACACAGGCCATGTCCCCTCATGTAGGCCGTGTCCCTCACACAGGCCATGTCCCTCACGCAGGCCGTGTCCCCTCACACAGGCCGTGCCCCGCCATGCTGCAGTGCAAACACGCGCAAGAGTTCAGCTTCGGGCCCCGTGCTCTGAAGGACGCGCTCATCTCCACGGACCCTGCGCTGCAGGAGCTCTATGCCAAGGCCTTCTCTAGGGCCGAGAAGCTGTTCCTGTCCGAGGCCTACAACCCCCAGCGCACGCTGTTCTGCACGCTGCTCATCCGCACGGCCTTCGACTGGCTGCTCAGCCACCCCGATGCCCCCGAGGACTTTGAGACCTTCTACCACGCCATGCTGAGGAGGAAGCAGAACTTCTGTCGAAAGCACATTTACCTGCAGCCCATAGGTAATGGGGGATCTTCACTGGAGAGACAGAGGAGGGTGGTGGGTGGTGTTGAATGCCGCTAACACTCTCCTCTAAGGACTCACCTGCAAATGCAATGGCCAAAGCAAAGACAAGGCTCTGACATGCCCCCAGCCCAGAGTCACAAGCCACGATGGTAGACCTGCCATATAAATGCTTTGTGTGCCCCTGGGTGAGGCTTGCTATGGATTTATGCATATATGTATATCAAAGTATGAAACAATGCTGGAAAAACCAGCATTTCTGGAGGTCTATTTCTGACGGTTCATTAAACACAGCCACCCATTCCCACGTTAATCATTCTGCATGGCTCAAACAGAAGACAGCCTTCCAGCACAACTGCTCTGCTAATGAGAGCGTACCAATGCCTTCAGCAACCTCTCAGGGAGAGCTCCCTCTTCTCCTCTATATCCACAAGTACCCAGAGGTGTCCACCACATCCCAGAGTAAGCAATTAACTCCAGAATGAACCAGCCTGCCCCATCCCCAATTGCTGTGGCCAGTCCCACAAAACCCCTTCAGACCCTACTGTTCACCCTGGCTTTATGGCACTGATAGAGAGCTTTTCTCCTCAGATTTGATCGAGGGACCTGCTGGGCTCTCGCTGCTGGATTCCCTCCAGAGCTGTGTGGAGTCCTTCTTCCTGGGGCTGCGTGTGAAGTGCCTTCCCTCCATCCCAGTCTCCTCCATCCACTGCTGCTTCCGCCACAGCCGCGACTCCGACAGGGTGCAGCTCCACGCAGGTGAGGAAGGAACTGGCACAGGGAGCCCACAAAGACACCAAGCCTGGCACACGGGCATGAGTTCTCCCTTAGGAAATGCCTGACACAGCCCTTCATTGCCTGAGTTGGGAGGGGATGAGGAAGGGAGTGAAAAGGGAGAAATCCTGTTCCCATGGAAAGCCCAGAGCTTTGAGGCTGGAAACAGGAATAAAAAACAAAGTGACTTTCATCATATTTTCCTTTGCTGTTTGTATTTTTCAGTGCTATTATGTTTAGGTCCAGCTCTGCAAAGAGATCGGATCAGCTCTGTGGGAAGGCTCTGTTGAGTTGGTGCAGTCTAATTTCTCCCATCCCCTGTCCAGAGCCAAAGTAAATTACTGGCCTGGGTGGAGCAGGGGGGGAACTCACAGGCCTTTCATGATAGGAAATCTGGGTTCAAGTGTCACGTGGCTCCCCAGGGGACTGGGTTTGCCAGCTGCCAAACTTTCACTGCACAAACATCCACCTGGAACGAGCTGTTTGCAGGTACCACGGGCAGCACATGCTCAGCACAGACCCAACACTGCAGCCCTGAGGCTGTTCCAGCTCAGTTCTGAAATGCCTGTAGGGAAAATTCTGCTCCCAGGTGCTCATTTCCATGGGTTAGTACTGAATTCACCAGCATCTCTGCTTTGTTTTAACTCAGTACTCAGCACCACTTCCAAAGTCAAGTCTTCTCTGATTTGAGGGATGGGCTACAGAGGCATGGTTCCCCACCTGAGATGATGAATCCACCAGCTCTGCCTGTTTGGGGCTTGGATTACATCCCCCTCCCCCTGAGAGCAGAAATTCTGGCTCTGTGCCTTCCAGGGATGTTTCATTTAAATGAACATTTCTCTTGTATTTGTCCAGATGGGATCCTGAATTTCCTAAAGAACAACAAGCCCATGGATGCCCTGTGTGTCCTTGGACTTACCTTGCTGGACCTTTATCCATGTGAGACCTGGAGCTTCACATTCAGCAAATTCCTGCCAGGACAAGGTGGGATTGGTGTCCTATGGTGATCTAGCACAGTGTGTGAATAAGGCAGCACTGTACCAAAAAGACTTCCCTGGGAGACTGGAATAGCCAAATCTTAACCTGTTATTCCCTGGTAAGAGCAACTAGGTTTTTTAAATTTAAAACTGGGGGGTCAGGGCTCTTGATCCAGACAGAGGTAACTGAGGTGATCCAAACCTTTTGGGAGTTGGTCTCATCACACCCTGTATGCTCAGCTGGACTGTGCTCCCACAGCTGTATTTTCGTGCTGCCTAAGGTGAGAGAGAGAGTTGTGGAAGAGCAGATGCCTGACTTTTAGTCCCCTCTCTTCACAGAAGTGGGAGTGTGCAGCTTTGCCAGGTTTTCTGGGGATTTCCCCCAGGCTGGCTGCAGCAGCTTGAACCCCCCCACGCAGAAGGAGGAGCTGTGTGAAGTCAGCAAGGAGGGCAGAGACCGGACCTTGCAGTTCAGTGCCCAGGAGATGGTCCAGTGCTGTAAGGTAGGACCAGCAACCTCCTGCACCCTGTGCTTCTTCCTGTGCAGGGTTAAATATTTCAGGCCAGGGCCTCAGCCCAGTGAAGCAGCCATGAGACTGCTCCTAGAAGCACAGACAGTCACAGCTAAGTCCACACTGAATTCAGGCATAAAGAGCTTGCATTTTAGTGCACTGCTCACACAACTCCTGCACCCCTCACCACTGGAGCAAATGACAACATCAGTTATGGGGAGGCTACAGGACTTGCCTCATAGAATCACACAATGGTTTGGGGTGGAAGGGACCTTAAAGACCATCTTGTCCCACACCCCTTCCACTAAACCAGGTTATGTCATGGAGCAGCACTGAAACTACCCTGCCCAGCTCCCAGGCTCTTGCTTGGGTCATCTTGAGTATTTTTCTTGTCAGGCCCAGCAGGGCTGATACAGTATTTGGAGGTTATTCAGAATATCTGGTAGAGCTGTGTGTAACAAGGGATGGCTCTGTCTTCCTCAGACATTGGCACCTGTAAGGGGAGGGGTCCCTGTGCCAGACCTGTTACATGGATGAGAATAATACCTCACTCAAGTTTGCCCATGTATTTATATGCAGATGCCCTTAACCCCCCTCACCTCCAACACATCCTCTTCATGAGTGCTGTCCCCCCTCATCCCAACATCTGCCATATTCCAGCTCTGCTTCCAGGGTTCCTCCCAAAGCTGGCCCCCACAGAGTGGTCACACCAGCACCTTCGAAGCCATTTGCTCCCCTGGTATTTGCTCAGGATTTTCTAATTTGAGGTCTCTTCCTGTAATAATTCCAATGATATCAAGTGGCAATGGGAAGAGGAAAGGAATCCTCCATCCTCAGCCTTTCCACAGTTGCCAAATCCCAAGGCAGCCATGCTTGGCCAGCTAACTCCAGCTCAGTTTTTTGCTTTGGCACAAATGCTAATGGAGTCTGTTCTGGAAGGACCCAGATCTGTTATTGCCAATAGCTTCTTGCACATTTCTCACACAGGCTGTGTTGCTCTTTTCAGGCCCCTGGTTTTCCTCCTTAAAAAAACCCTAAAACAGCACACACAATGGTTTGGGGTGGAAGGGACTGGGGAAGAGCAGCAGCAGCACTGCCCCACAGTTCCAAACACGCTGCCTACAGGGCTTCCCACATCTGCCTCGCCCACACCCACCCTTCCTTCTCCACAACACAAACAAGGAGTTGGGAAGAGGCAGCCAGGTTCTGCTACCACCCTGGAAAACCCAGACTGGAGGTTGGTCAGACTGCCAGGGAACACGGAAGGTGGAGCAGCAGAGGAGGAAGAGGAGGGGGCAGCAGAAACAGGAATGACCACGCAGTGCTGTGCTCTTTGCTTCCCTGAAAGGTGACCTGCCACGAGATCTGCCACCTGATGGGGCTGGGGACGTGCCGCTGGCTGCAGTGCATCATGCAGGGCGCCCTGAGCCTGGATGAGGCGCTGCTGCGGCCGCTGGAGCCGTGCCCCATCTGCCTGCGGAAGCTGCAGCACGTCGTGGGCTTCAAACTCATCGAGCGCTACCGGGTGAGCCCCCATCCCCCAGAGCCTCCTGAGCAGGGGCAGGGCAGGGACAGGGACAGGGTGGCTCAGCCCAAAGCCCAGCACTGAAGGTGCTGCAGCAGCGTGGTGAAGGCAGGAGCCTTCAGGAGCTCTCAGGAACTTTCAGGAGCTCTCAGTGCGAGGTGCCGAGGCAGCAGCTCACACCTGAACACGGGTGTTCCACACAGGCTCAGACCAACAAAGCATTTTGCACAAGCTCCAGGGCTTTTGGCTCTTCCCAAGGGGCACTGCCACAGCCCAACCACACTTTCCTACTCCCCAAAACGAGGTGGGGATGGCAGGCAAACTGCAAGCAGGAGCAGCAGTGAGTGCAGGGATTCCCACAGCTACACCTTTTCCTGTGCCACCCTGCATTTTTGCTTCTCTGGGGCTGCTGAGAACAGGGAGGAAACATTAAGTGTGTACTTTGCTGCAGTTCCTCTGCTTAAATTTATGAGAAAGGATCCCAAATTATGATTCCCAATACGTGGAGGGTCCCAGACTCATATTTTGTCTCTTCTCTCCCACCCATACCACTGCTAACACCACATTCAGGCAGATCAGGAACAGTGCTAACACACCCTTAGCTCCTGAAAAGGTTTTCTGCTTCTGCTATCTAAAAAGCAGGATTCAGTAGCTAAAGGGTTGGTGGAATAGAAATAATGTCACCCTTCTCACTCAGCACCCATCTTCTCCTTGGTTGTGATTCCTGTCTGACACACATCATGTTCAGAGGCAGGATTTTCCACGGCTGCCTATTTTAAATTCTGTGGGTTGCATTTGCGACAAGATGCGAGCAGAATGAGAAAGGGGATGCCTCTAGTTTCATTCAGTGTGGAATCAAATACACAGAAGCATGGCAGAGTGTGGGGAAATACACTTTTTTTTGTGGTTTTCCTGCTTATCTGTGGTGCTGCCAAACCCTTCTCTGACTCTGTGGCTGTTTGGTCCCTGCCCCTGTCTGAGAGGTGTCTACATTGCCCAGACCACCACAGGAATAAATTCTACTTTATTCAACCACCTGTCAGCATCCAGCCAGTGCTTTCTAGAAGAGAACTGCTACCTGCATTAAGCTTTTCTAGAAATATTTTTGCCTTTACACCTGCAGCAAACACTGGAATTGGCTCAGCATCCTCTGGTGACAGGGAACACAAACCTGAAGGAACGATGCACTTGCCAAATGTCACATCTGCTTCCTCGAGAAGGCAAAGCTCAGCTACATGCTGTACAAGCTGGTGTAGGAGAGCTGTGATAATCTGTTAGAGGCTTTGCCATAATGTTGAGAGGAGACATAAATGCCAGAGATTAATTAACTAGTTAAGGAACCTGACAGAAGAGAGCAGAAAGCATTTCAAGACAACAACAGAGCAAAGTTAACTTGCCAAGCATGATAAGTGCAAGGCTGAAGTCACATTTCCTCTTGGAAAACTATCACAGATCCCCACCTGCCACAAAACAGCTTCAGACACTCATAATAACCACAGGAAATGCCAGAACCAAGCTGTGCCTTGGCAGCAGCAGGTAACACTGCTCAAATTTGCAACTGAGACATGGTTTGGGTCAGAGGAGCACGTGGGGCAGGAAACCAGTCCTCATGCAGCAGAAAGAGCCCCTCAATTTATTTATCTGAGTTGCACTCAGAACCACACTCCGTTTTTCATCCCAGCTGCTTATTCCAGCATGAGTCATCTTGAAAACTGACAGCAAGTTAATTCTCCTGGTGTTTCCCCATCACAATCAACATTTCCACATTTCCACCTGCTCCTTCTGCAGCATCCCAGGCTGTCCTCACTTAGTGGCTGGATGAGTTTGCAGTGGCCACACACACAGCAGGTCCCAGTGACATCCTTGGGACACTTCAGCTGCTCTTGCCTGCAGGTAAACAAAACCCACACAGAGCTCATCCCTTCCTGGTTAAACAGGAGAACATAACAGGCTGCAGCCCTTCAAACCCACCCGAAGTTCAAATGAATAAGCCACACAAAGGAGGAGAGAGACTGAAGAGATTCTGGGAATTCAGGTAGTGATCCTGAGTAATCATCCCCTTTTTTTGCCTTGAATATCCCAAATGTACTGTTGGAACATCCATGTCTCTACAGCCTTTTTCATTCTTTGAAAACGGGCTAAGTAGAGTTGCAAATCCTTCCCAGATTCACTATTCCTGGGAATTTAGAGCCATTACAAAACCACGGGCTGCTTGCAGCTTTCCAGTAGCTTTGCTGTCCCCCTCACCAGCCCAGCTCCCACTGCAGCTTCTGGCGCTGCCTTTGTTGGATAAACCCAGAGGGAGGGAAGGACCACTGGAGGTGGGACAAGGCAGGAGAAAAGTTGTCCCTTTTCAATTTTTCTTGCCCCAGAGGGAGGGGGCAGGGTGGATTAACCAAGCTGAAAGAGTCCATTTTATTCCTGTACGAAATTCTTCCCCGAGGCTCCATGCTCAGACTGAAATGAGAAGCAGGGCCGAGTTGTCCCACCCACTCAATTTGAGCTCTTTATCCTTTCTGTCACTTGCCTGAAGAGAGAGCAATAGAGGAGGGAAGGGGGAGGGAGCAGCTGGGGGCTGTGAGAGTAGGGAGCTCTGCAGGGCTGGGAATCTCCTGCCTGCTCCTCCAACACTGCAGCTCCCCCTGTGCTGTGCAGGGACGGATCCAGGTCCATGCCTGGCACACCATGGGGACAACCCAGGCTAATTCTGTCCCTGCTGAGCAACTGGGGGCTTTGCAAAGGGATCACTGGGAGCTGCAGAAAGTAAAGATGAAGAAATAGGCCACAGGGGTGTGAAAACCTGAAAAATACACACAGAAAAGCCCCAGCACTGTAAACAAGGCAGACAAGATCACCTTTTACCCAGGGATGACTGGAGTACTGTGGTTCATTCCCTATAGCATAAGGAATAAATGTGCCAGGACTAACCCGTTATGTGCCTCATTGTGGCATGTAATATTGAAAAAGGAAATTGTCTCAGACATTTTTCTTTCATTAATTCTTTCCTGGAGCCAGCTTTCCCACTTGTTCATTTCAGCTCGGGAGGGGAAGAGCTATTCTTGGGAATAAAACGCATGTTACCACAAAAGCATTAACAACATGATGAAACACAATTCTTCACCACTGTCTCAGGAGCTTTTATAATGACACAGTTTCCTCTGGAGAGGCATTGGTTTGCCTCTCCTGGAGACCACATTCACACAGCAGGGAGTGTTCTGGTGCAGTTTTCCCCTACCACCTTCAATAATAGAGCAGATAAAGTCCACATCTGACTGGAGGCAGCTCTGCCACAGTCCAAGAAAATGGGGCAAGAGAAAGCCCTTGCTTTGTAGAGTCACCAGGAGTTGTCTGAACCCATTGTCTGGCAGAGAGGACCACGGCAGCTGCAGCTGAGCCACCCAAAATAAACAGGTTTAACTGCAAACACTGGGAAAGGTGTAACTGGTGTCTCTCATCCTCCACAATGAAACCTTTCTCCCCTCCCCACAGAAGCTCTACGCTTGGACACAGACCGTGCTGTCCACGTGGCCAAGGCAGGAGTCAGCAGAGCTGTCTGCCTCAGAGGACATCCTCCCGTTCAGCTCCGACTCTGGGATGTGCTGTGAGAACGACTCCGAGGCTGTGACCTCCCTGTCCGAGCCGCTGACCCCTGACACCTGCAGCCAGGCCCTGTCCATCGGGCCCGAGCTGGAGCAGGATGAGCAGCCCGGCTCCCTGCCCGAGGCACAGGGCCAGCCCCGCCCCCCCGGGCACACCAAGGCCACGGACACCATCAAGGATTACGAGCTGTGGCTGGAGATGTGCATTGCTGCCCTGGAGAGGAACGTCTCTGAGGAGGAACTGGCTCAGGTGGACAAGGCTGTGGACGCCCTGGCTAAGTGGGAAATGTTTACAGGACAGCTGCCTGCTATGAGGAAGGACCTGCCCTTTGCTAGGGACAGCACCGGGCTACGCAAAGTTCTCGGAGACAAATTTTCCTCCTTGAGGAGGAAGCTGAGCTCCAGAAAACTGTCCAAAGGGGAATCATCCCCTCATCGCTGGCGCTGGGAGGACAATTAGGCTGGGGCTGCCTTGGGCCAGTTTTGCTCACGTCACTGTCCTGCTTCCAGCCTTCCTCACCCCAAGTTGCTGCTGTCTGAGAGAAACAGCAACTCCCCCAGGGAATAAAAGGTGTTTTGTTTTCTGAGATTGCTAACACAGTTTTGATGTGATTGGTTCTTCTCTAAGAGTTCTTCCTGTGCTGGTCTAAGTGACACCAGCACCCCAACCCACCTCAAGTCCCATGTAGGTGCTTTTATTTTTTTGGTCTGAAGTTGGCCAGGAAGAGGTCAGCCAGGTCCCCACTAGAGACTGAACATGCTCTCACAGGAGTTTGGGCCATCTGAACAAACAGATGCAAATTAAATCAGGGAAGCTCTCCCACACACAGAGCTCTCCTCTGCTTAGCATGTTGGTCCCAGGCACTGATGAGATTTCTCCCTCTCCTCTCCCTGTCACAAACACTCAGAGCGCTCTGGTTGCTGCCCCATTAGCTGCAGGTTGTGCTGAACACAGGAGCACAATCCAGGCTGATGGACTCTCATTACTCAGGGGGGAGATGGGCACAGATTAAAGCAGAGAGATCCCTGGCAGCAAAGCAGAGAGATCCCCGGCAGCAAAGCAGAGAGATCCCTGGCAGCAAAGCAGAGAGATCACTGGCAGCAAAGCAGAGAGATCCCCGTCAGTAAAGCAGAGAGATCCCGGCAGTAAAGCAGAGAGATCCCTGGCAGCAAAGCAGAGAGATCCCCGGCAGCTCAGCTGCCCCAAAGAGCAGCATTAGAGTGACAACTGTCTCTTGGAGGACTCTCAAGAGAATCTTCAGAGCTGCCTCAGTTCAAACAAAGGCAAGCTTGGAGCCTGGCTCACATCCTCTCTCACATATTCACATCCTCTGTAGATTGGCACAGGAGAGGAAACCTTTGGAAACATTCACAGACTTATTGATTATTAATGTAAAAGGGGAACTACACGTGCATTCCTCTTTCTGCCTTGGGAAGTTGCCACCCTGGCCCTTCCCTCTTCCCTGCTCTGTGAGGCACCCGCTGAGCAGGGCCGGGTGCTGTGCTGGCACCCGGAGCAGCAGGGCCGGGTGCTGTGCTGGCACCCGGAGCAGCAGAGCCTCCCTTCCCATGGCCAGGGCATGCTGTTCCTCTCCGTTCCTCCTGGCTATTTATAGCCAGAGCTCAAGAGGCCGATGGGTTCTTTGCTCCTGCCAGGGGAAGGTTGACCCCTCTCCATCCCCTGCTCGCTCAGCCCTGAGCACTGATAACGCTCCCACTGCTCATGGCTGAGCTCCAGATTGCTCCAGTCTAAAAATACCAGCAGGTAGGATCAGATCCAGTGCAGCTGGGAGAAGGGAGAGGATGTTTCCCCCCGAGGAGGCAGCAGCTTTGGCTTTCCGGAGCACTTGCCCTGTGCACTTTGAGTCCTCCAGCCCTGCAGTGCGATTCTGGAGCAGGAAGCAAGAGGATAACTGGAAGATACTGGAAAAACGCCGGAGATTTACACACGCAGGTGAGTAGCAAAGATGGTCTTGCAGTAAATTCAGCTGGATTCCGGAAACACAAGCACTTCACATCCGCATGATTCATACCGGGAGAGAAAGGGAGTTTGGCTTCGGGACTGATGACGGCAATTCCTGGAAACATTTTCCAGGCTGCGCGCCGGGAGCGGGGCAGGCGCGGAGCCGCTGCTGCCGCCCTCTCCTGGCAGCCACAAAGGTGACGGCTTCTCATCCAAGACATTCTTCCCAGCAGCAGCAACCTTCCAAACAAACCCTGCTTGAGTTACAAATCCCAGCTACGCACCCGAACTCGCTCAGTTGTTGCCTGAACACATTTACTATTTTAAGCAAGAGATTACTCTCTGTTCAGCATGGTTTGCTCTTCCTTGATTCCGGGCTGACTTATTAGGCTGAACTTAAGAAACTTTCCAGAGAGGCTCAGGATGACAATCCTGCCTAAGGGAACAGAGGCAGCTTTCCATCATAAAATTCCAAAGACAACAGAGGAGCTGGGTGGCACAAAAGGGCTGGCAGAAGTCACAGATGGGAGATTCCTTGTGACACTTGGCTTACCTTAGTGCTGCTGCAAGAGCAGGAATTTCTGCTGACAACCTCCTTTGACTACAAATGGGTATTTTTGACACCATCACTGCCAGAACCACCACTTACCTGCTCAGCTTGTCCACAAGTGCTCCAGGTAAGACACAAATGAGATGGCAGCTCAGAGCTTCACCCGGGCAGCTCGGCAGGGAGAGGCAGAAAGTGGCTGAGAACTTGGAAACCCTTCAGCAGCTGGAGGAGAGGGGCTCTGCAATATTCCACTGCAGGGTTTGGGCATGTGAAGGCATTCCCGTGGAGGGGCTCCTCTTCACACCAGCCAAGGTTTCCAGTGCTGCTGCAGCACGTTCAGCACAGGGTCTGTGAGCAGCACTTTGCCCCAGCCCACACCAGTGTAAGGACTGGAGGCAGCCTGGGTTACAGAGGAACAAAAGCACTGGCCAAGATTACACTGAAAGTGAAGGTTATAGCCAGAACTAAAGCACAAAGGTATAGTTCCTGGTCCTCTCTGCATGTATCAGAGTTGTAGGGGGGCAGAAAACAGCTGACACAGGAATAGGTAGCAGGACAAATTGAAAGTAAGCCCCTAAATAAGATTTCCTGCATTTTAAGCAGCAGGTTCCTGGGGAGATCCTTCTACTTTGAAAGGTGTAGGAACATAACTTGGAGCTAATAAGCTGCTGAGTAAGCTGTGGAACAGAAATACAGCTGAGATAATTAGGAGTCACTTTAGAAGGTCAAGCCATGGATCAACAATCAGCAAGAAGGAGCAGGGTGCTCTATATATAAATTCAACATCCAGAAGTCACTTGCAGCGCAGCAGCCGAGACTGGGGTTGGTTACAGAAGGTCCAGGAGCAGTTCCTCTGTGTGGCAGGCAGTGGGCAGTAGAGCTGGGTGCTCCTTGTGCAGCACCTCAGCCACAGCCTGGAGAGCCTTTGGCACAAGACAGGAAGGAGCTGGGCACTGAGATGGGAAAGGGACAGAGGGACACAGTGCCAGAGGGGAACAGCCCAGGGCTCTGCCTGGCAGCCCTGGAAGGCACCACTGGTGTTCCTCTGCCTCGTGGTGACAGGCAGATGATGAATCCTGCACATGACCATCTTCAGGAGATCCCCCAGCAGAACCAGCACCTCCTTCCTGCAGCTGCTGTTGGTTTGTAACAACCCCTAAGGCAAAGCACACATCCATGTCAGACTCCTCTGGCTCAGAGCATCTCCCAAACCACCCCATCCTGTGGCCACCTGGAGCACTCTGCACCCCCCAAAGCAGCTCAGTCACACCCTTTCTGCCCCAAGCTCAAGGACACTTGTTTTGAAGCAACTTCTGAAGTCTAATCCTGAACATAGTAAAAACCAGTCTTTTAATAGCTTTACGAGCTCATAAAGACAAATATCTTCTCCCAAGAATAAACAGGCAGAACATTCCACTCCTACTCTGAAAACAAGGACTTGCTGTAGCTGAAGGGAGAGGGGAGACAAAGCAACTGCCCAGAGGGAAAAGAAAAACCCAAAACAAAGAAATCCATGCTCTTTACTAGTTAGGGGTGCAGTTGCCTACAAGAGCTTGCAGGGGGGGGAGAGGAAAAACCAGCACCTTCCACAGACATTTCATTTGCATGATCCAGCACTTTGTGATTTAAGAGTGGCTGTGACCACCTCTCTTCTCTGAAAATGGTACTTCTCACTGAAGTCTGCTTCTGCTGTGCAAAATTGAGGCTTTAAGGGAAAGCTACTTTTGGTAAAAATCCCTGAACACTCATCCTAATTAACTCTTCCTGCCTTAACACCACGCAGGTTCCCAAGATCCAGTCAGTCCTGGGAAGAGTGGCAAGAAATTTGGGATTAGTAACTGAGTAAACTTCCTCCCAGGTCTCTAAGGATAATGAGATACCAGGCTGGAGCTAGAAACCACAAGGATTTATTTAATTTCTCTCCTCAAAGAGTTCTAACAAATACTTTAATATTACTATAACCACCCCAAACCTTACACCTTGTACACTTGAGCAAAAACACAAGCTATACTTTGCATTTTAGAGCAGCCTCTCCCTGGGGAAACAGACATGTTTTCCCTTTTATCTTCAATGTTGGATTACTGAAATTGCAGAAGAGATCCTCTGGTTCTGAACAGGGAGTTGTGCTGCTCCTGGGAAGGTAATTCCAAGTTAATATGTGGAGTTTAGGCTCTCCCTGGAGCACAAGCACTCACTGGCACGAACAGACAAACCAACTGCTGCAGCTCTGCTCTTATGGAGCAACATCTGCACAGCTGAGTTATGAAAGGGGCATCTCACAACAACACCTGGGCCCCAAAACGGCCACTTTGCTCCACAGAGCTGAGCAAAGAGCCCCTGGAGCTGCTGCTGAGAGCTTTTCAGATTACTCAGTGCTCACACCTGAGCACCTTCTACTAGAACACACTGAATTTACAACTGCTCTGCCCTTGCTTTCAGAGATGCTGAACACTGGCACCTGGAAGAACTCAGCAACTCCGGGGACAAAGAGTCAGCTATTCCCAAAGACTTGATGCAGCTGAAGTGCTGCATTTCCAATTATTAGTAAAAAGGACCAAAAATGCTCCATGAAGTGTTTCGAGTTGTGCACTGGCAGTGGAACTGACTTGGCATTAATAGTTTACACAAGAAACAATCAAGACCTGCCACAAAAATCTGCCAGATGTGACCTTTTGAAGTGAGGGCATGTGAGGAAAGGTTAATGGCATTCCTAAGGACTGGAGCCCGAGTTCTGGCAGGATGGCAATGCTGTGTGACAGGGACACTGGTGACCCTGCAAAAGTCCTGCAGTGCTCCCACACAGGGGCCTGGCCCTGGGAAAGCAGCAGGCACAGTCCCCATGGCTATTTATTATCAGATCCTGCACAGCACTGAGGAATCTCTAACAGGTGCTCCCATCTCAACATCCCAATTATCTCCCCTTGCTGAGCTCAAAATAAACAAGCAAACTCCAGCTGTGCCTCCCCTCCCACTTCCCATCACTGCTAATGCCCCAGTCAGCCCCAGGAATGGCACAGATGAACGAGTTCCAAGTCTCACACAGGTTAATGTGTCACCAGCCCGAGCTCCTGGACACACTCAGGAAGAATGACTCCTACCAGGAGTGGAGAAGGAGATACCTGAAGGTTGCAGACTGAGATTTCATGGCATGACAGCTGCACTTCCATACAGGGCCGTGCTGTCATTTGTCCAAAAAGCAACTCTCTCACAGAAAAAAATGTAATAAAGAAGAAATGTCACTTCAGACTCTCGTTGAAAGATGAAACCCATAAAGAACAGTATAACAAGTCAAGTTTTAATAGATTTATAAAATTCATATATACAAAACAGTAAACTAAGTCACCAAAGCTATAAAATACACTTTTTACACATCACAATATAATTTTATCTAGTACACAGTTTTCATAGGTTGAAACTATTACAGCAAGTAGCTGCTTCTATCATGGATGCTGTTTTGGTGCTAGAAAGACACTTGTGTGAGCAGTCTGGGACTGTGCTTTTACTTTATGCATTTTCCACCTTCTTTTAGTTTGTCACTGTTTTTAAAGTACTTTCCTGTGAATTGTTAAGAAATTAAGGCTAAACTCAGGCCTTTCTTGCCCAATGTAGTGAACTGGTTTAAAAAAAAGACTGATATTGCATAGTATGTGTGTTAATGCATAGGCACCAGAGAGCAAGTACATTGCAGAGTAAAAGATAACATCACTTGGCTTCCTAAGCTACGTGATCGTGTCACAGGGAACCAGCCTGGTGTTCTGTCAGTTTGCTTTTGCACATTTTCATTCCACAAACATCACAACTCCTCACTAGAATGAGGAACACCAGCACTGCTGTTCAGTGGAGCCTCCAGAAATACTTTTAAATCTGTATCATCAATTCAAGCCCATTCCACATTCCAGACAACACAACCTGGAGGAACTCTCCCTGTTCTACAGAGGGTCAGTGGCTTCAATGCAAACGGGACCTCAAATACACCTCTCCAAACCTAAGTCCACCAAGCACCTTCCCAAGTCTTGTGAGCTCCCAACAGATCCTTTCTCCTCACATCCCCCTGCTCCCTGCTCTCTCCTCTCAGCCTTTGTGCCCAACCACCTGCACAAGAGATTGATGGGAAGCAATAGCAGAGAAGTTGTGCTACTCAAAACCTGTCACTTCCCTCAAAAGATGCTCTCTCTCAGGTCCTACTTTCTAAAAAATGTTGCTTTCCATCAGCTGTAGTTTTTATTCAAATAATGGAAACAGCCTCTTACCTTCTCATGCTCTGGTATCTTGAAGAAAGTTTAAGCAGCTGTCAGGAAGGAGTGAGATGCACTGTCTGGCCAGAGATCTGCATACTGTATTTTAGTTAAAATTGAGTTTTAGCACCCAGTGATGAACAGATAAAGAGAGATTTACAATGGCAGGGCCAGCCTTGCCAGCCTGCTGCTCTTAATTCACAGCCAATGGCTCTCTGGAGTCACTCAAAGCTTTTGGGTCAGTGCAGATGGCATTTCACTTCAATACAGTCTTCAAGCACCATCAGCTTTTGGGATCTGTTTAGAAACTAGCTCCCCTCTCCTGCTCCCCTCCAACATACTTTGGCTTTTTTTTTTACCAGAATGCCCACCTTGGAAGTCAGTGCTGCTCTTTTTCCCCCCCTCTGACTATTTCCACACCAGACAGAAGTTATGACCTTCAGTCACAGGCCAAGAGCTGGGCTGTGACAGCTCCTCAAGCCAGGCACAGAACCACGAGCACTGACAATCTAGAACCTCCACACTCCCCACCCAGTAAGAACACAAGCATATCAACACACAGACAAACTCCAACACTGCTTGCCAAATGCCATTAGAAAGATAAAAATGTCAAAGATGGAGCTGAACTGCCCAACCACCAAGATGAGCAAACAGGCAGCATCACCTGGTTAGCAGAGAGGCAGTTTCAGCTCCAAATCTCCTGGCTTTACTCATTTCCATCTATGTAAAAAAGGATTAGTGTTAAAACAAAGAAGTGCCCACGTCACAGCACAAAGCAGAGATCACCCCAGCTAATTACAAAACAGGTATTATTAAAAAGCACTAGGTCTTGCATTACCAATTATTCCTCACTAGGCTAGACAGTCCTCACCTAGAACTGTGTGGAGTCAGCATTAACTCAGGCCAAGTCTGGCCCAGACCACGCCAGTCTCCCTGATCCATAATGGATGCTCCCTAAAAAACTGTTAAAAGCTCATTTACAAAAGTAGGCACAGATGTTTTATAGTTGCTACTGGAATACCCCACCCACCACTTTGTGTTACAGATTACAGAGTATGAGGTAAAGAGTTGGCAGTGCTATATTAAACCCCTGACTACACCACGTGATTTCATACTAGAGAGAGAATACAGAAAAGAGGGTACTGCTAAACTTACAGTTCTCATCTTGAGCTCAGTGTTTGGTTTACATGACAAACTGCACTGTGTGGAGGTGGTGTTGCATGTCGTGTTTGTCTCTCAAGCTGGCACACATCAAATCATCCATCAATCCAGCACGTACTCCTGAAAATCTGGTGACAGAAGCCAAGCTAAGTCAGGTGTCAAAACTCACTGCTTGAAAATCAGAGGGGCCTTTTAGAGAAATCCCCTAGGTCCATGCACAGAAGGATTTTTCCCTCAGAAATAAAGAAGTACAGGCATAGAAAAGACTCCAAAACATAAGTTAATATAAGTTAAAACATAGTTAATATAAAGACAGCCATCTAAAGGCAGCAGAGGACCTGTTTTCTAAAATGCTGTTCTGTGGAAGGCAGCTGTCTGTCACTAAAGAAAGCTGCTGGTTTCTTCAGTGGTACCACATCTGTTCTTTGAACTGCTTTCATTCTCCCTGTCTCTGCAGATCACAGTAACCAGGATGGGAGAATTCCCAGAGGGAATGAGGCCACAGGGATGGGGGGCAACACATGGGCAGGATGGGACACACTCCAAATGCACCCTTTTTCACACCAAATGCCACTTCAGCTGTCCTAGGGGAACTACATTTTTGTCTCCAGTGCCATGTACAAATGAACTCTTCCTACTCCATTTCCCTACAGTTTATCTGCCATTACTTTCTCTGCCTGCTTGGCTGTGGTTCAGCTTTACCTGCCTCAGAAGGCCTGGGAATGGTCATCTTCAGGAGCTTCTTCATTCTTATAACATGCCTAGTTCCAGGTTTCATAAAGCAGCAATTAAAAAAATTAAATATATTATCAAGTTAATAAGTCAAATAATCTATGCTGCTGTATTAAATAAGATCTATTGTTTGCATGAAACTGAAAGCATCTTTGAGCTGTAAAACTGAGTGGCCAGTAATTTCAATTCCATAACCACCATTAATAATTTTCAGCATTAAGAACTGTTTCATTCCTTCAAGTGACAAGTGCCTATTGAATATGTCACTTCCAGAAAACCCCTCTTCCTTTTGAACTCCACCAAGTCACCTTGCAATGCAGCTGAGGATTGCCCAGAGCCTGACAGCACTGCAGGAACAGCACTGACACACTCTGTTAGCTTAACACTTGTTTTGAGGACAACAAACCCAAAGTAGTGTTGGATAAATGACTCCCATTTAGTTTTTGTACTTAAACTCCAAGATCACGTAAATCTCTGCCCCAAGCACAGGCTGCAAGAGTTTCCTCTCTTTGTCCTCAGAGACACAACTCCTCTGCAAGACTCTGTCACTGACCCCGGGTGCCAGAGCAGGGACAGCAAAAAGCTGTTTTCTTTAAAAAAAAAAAAAAGAAGTACTTGTTCAAGGTCTCCATCTGATGATCATCCTGCCTGTGACCCATTTCCTGACCAGCCAAATGAACAATGAGCCTATAAAACTAACAAAAAAAGATGTTCTCTCCAGCTGTGTTTACCTGCAATTTACTCCAGGATGTCACTTAAAATAAAGTTTTCTATTTGTTTCTGGTGAAAGGACTAAGCAACCGAGCAGCTCTGTCCTGAGATGTGTGAACAACCTAAGCTCTGCTTTAGTAATTCACTGACTGACCACACCATGATTTTCTGGCTTTATTATACTACAACTTACCTTGGAAAAAAAACCTCCAAAACCCCTCAACTGTGGCAAGAAGAGCATTTTGCAGAGAAAGCTGACACTTCAAAAAGACCCCTACGTCCTTTTTACTCACAGGCCAGCTCCTTTGCAAACTTGGAAGTGCTTGACTTTTGCAAGGAATTTCCTGACCTGGGGCTCCTGGTGTGATCCATCATTGTCCAAACCTGACAGAACTCTGAGCCCACAGAGCCAAACCACTGCTTTCCACCTGCAGCTGCAGCCCCACACTCAGGCCCATTTCATCAATAAAAACAAGAAAGGCAATAATGGGCCCAAGGTGAGCAAATTGGTTCCCTAAAACTGACTTAGTGTGCAAAACTGCCATATCATACAAAAGAAAAAAGCAGCTTGAGAGCTCAGGGTGAGATTTCTCATGCTGTTTCTTTTCCAGATGCAGATTTTAAGTTACTTAAAATATAAGTTGCATCATTAGCTCTGTTGAAAGTAAATCCATAAGGTGACTAAGGATACAAAACCATGGATGAGTGTCAAGAGAAAAACAGAACAGGAAATTCCATGCTATGCCTCCCAGGTAAAACTACAGTAGATTCAGACACCAAACTGAGGTAATTCTTGAGAAAAAATACAGTTGAAAGGGAATGTTTAACTAATTTGAGAAAACAAGCATAATATTAACCCATCTGGAAAATTCAGTGAAAGAATAAAGCTCACAGCCAACTAAGAACTAAAGTCAAATGAACCTAGAAGTCAGGTGAGCCCACAACTGCCTCCTCTTTCCCGGTGTCTTGTGTGAAGTGAAAACCACTACCAAGAACTCAGAAAACTTCTGAAAGCTTTGAAAGCAGCCTTAGTCTTCAGCCAAACAAATGGGCTCAGAGAAACCAACCTTATGTGATGAGTAAACTTGTTTGCATCACGCTCTGGTGAAATATTTTCCTTTTCAAATGTAATAATCTTAAGATTTTCCCCCATGTGAATATTAGTCACGTAACATTCTTCCCCTTCTAGGTTAAAAATTAATAAATATTTAAAAGACAGAGTTGGTCCTGGCAAAATAAGACTTGTTAGAAAGAAGCTAATTCCTGTTTAAGTTTGCTCAAATTTAAGTTAGATTTTTCCATCTGCAACTTCTCAGTTGCTTCTTACCTCGAGTCTGTGCCTGTTACTGAAACAGCCACAGCTTTTCCACTCTGGAGCCTGCACAAAGAAAGCCAGGAGGCTGCTACATCAGGAAACTACACAAAAATACTGATATGAACATCTGCAAGCTTCAGAAGGGAAGAAAGATTCCAGATTTTATCCAAATTAACATGAAAGGACAACGGAACAGGACTTTTCTTTGACCACATTTCCCACGGGATTACCAGCTGAAGTAAAACTTTGCTTGTTTTGACATGCCATTGCAGGCTCAAAGGGGATAGGAACTCCAGGGAATCTGCTGACTTTTTTTGGGTACAAACAGCCCTTCAGGTTTTATTCTTGGATAAAAACTATGACAAAAATTGCACAGTAAACTACGTTTGAGTTACCTAAAGGATAGCACTACAATATCTTCGGTTTGTCCGTGTACCCCACTGCAGTAGAAAAGATTTAATGTCTGTACACAGAAAAGGCACCTGGCAGAGATTGAGAGCACAAGGAAATTCAGAGTTCACATCCAAATTCTTCACAGCCTCTTGCCATTTTACACACAAACCACTGCCCAAAAGGGGCGACTCCAAACCGGACTGTGCTCCGAGTTCCATGTGCATTGCTATAGGCTAAAGATCCCATTAAGACACAGATTAAAGGCTAATTTTACAGCAAGGTCTTGCTGTCCAAATACATCAGTGCAGCTGGAAAGCTGGGATCTCCTGGGTGTTCAGTCTTCCTACAAGGTCAGCTGTTGGGAACTAATCAAGCAGCTTCTGTGCTACCAAAACCTTTGCTTAAGGAGTTTAATCGGCTTTCAAACTTTTGAGTACAGATGAAGCCCTGTCACGTGAGATACTGAACCTTCACAAATGCTGCCCACTGTGGCTGTGAGGACAGTGCTGGCTGGCCATGGAGCACATCTCCCTCGAGCACCCACTGTGCAGACACATGGCTGGGTGCCCCAGCACAGGCTGCTGCACCAAGGAAATCAGCGTTCCCATGATGTAACACCCTCCACGCATAGTGCAAAATAAACCCTTCTCCGCATCAGCGAGGCCTCAACTCCCCATCCCATTTACTCCAACATGAGTGTCCTTACACAGTTTTAGACTTCTGCCTTAGGAGACTCATGCAAAACCTTCAGACAAGAGCTGTGCATCCACCTTGGGAGGTGGATTCTAGACCCTTGGCAAAGCTGAACACGCACACAAGACCTGGTTATATTCCTAAGGGTTAAGAATGGAACTTCCATTAACATTCTCCAATACAGCTGCCAATCTCAGCATGCTCAGATTAGTTTGATCGATTCAGCACCTCCAAACTACAAAAAAAAGGCAGTTTGTACAGTTAGTGTCTCTGAAAAATGAGCGCATTCATTTGAAACGTGTCTTCCATCCATGGTTTGTCAGAGATTTCCGTTCTCGAAGAAGGCAGACGGTGGTTGTGTCATTCAGCGTTCCAAACTCGGTACAGAACCTACCACGGCCAGGTTTCAGTAGTGTTTTAGTCCAAATGATTCAGTAGCTAACATCAACATGACTCCTCCGGCCTATAGCTCCTCTGTTTGGACTGGCTAGTGTACAGCATTCCTGAGCCAAGGAATTCACACGGGTCCTGCGCCGCATGCAAGGGCCATAAAGAAAGGATAAAAACTTCGATCGAACCCTCCGGCGAGACTTCAACAGAGCAGGGGCTGCTCCCCTTCACTGCAGCATGATGTCCTTGAGGTTCTCCTGCAGGATGGTGTCCTTGACGGCGTGGAACACGAAGCGGATGTTCTCCGTGTCGATGGCCGTGGTGAAGTGGTGGAACAGGGGCTTGCTGCGGTTCCGCCGCTTCCTGTCGAAGCACTGCACCAGGTAACGCTGCACGTCCTCCAGCCGGTGAGGGTCGCCCTTGAAGTCCGAGAAATACTTCTTAATGCTGACAGTCTTTACCTTCTCCACGAGAAGATCCATCTTGTTGAGGAATAGGATAATGGAAACGTTAAAGAAAAGCTTGTTATTGACTATTGTCTCAAAGATGTTCATGGACTCCACGAGTCTGTTTGTGCGCCTGTCTTCCATGAGGACCTGGTCGTATTCACTGGAGGAGACCATGAACAAAATGGAAGTTATTCCATCAAAGCACTGGAACCATTTTTGACGCTGAGATCTCTGTCCCCCTACATCCACCATCTTGAAAGGAATTTTTTTAATGATGAAATCATGCTCTACTATCCCCTTCGTGGCTTTTCTGGCCAGCAAAATATCTTGTTTGCTGGGGAAATAATTCTGTAAAAGAAAGGAGAGAAGTGTCAAAGAAAGTCCTGCAAAAATTCTGGCTAATGCCTGAATACTGAAGGGATGGGTAAAATCATCAGGAGCTGCTTTTAAATTTAAAAATTATCAGATGAAGAATGAATACTTTAAAACACTGGCCTGTTGATCATTTAGCTCAACATTTTGGTGAACAGCTACAGAAGATCGTGAGACATATGAGAACAAAAATAAAGGATTGATTCACTCCTTCATGTTTTTATCCTTCAAGCATCTTCGTTTAAGGCTGAAGGGTATTTTTTCATTAGGAAATTCTTGGCTACAGTGTTACTGCCACTTAGGTAGTGTTCAATAAAGCTGATCAAGTCATCACTGAAAAGTTTTTTTTTTTAAATGTAGTTTTTCCACAGTTCATTATTCTCACAAGAACCATCTTGAAAGCTTTAGTGGACATTCTTCCAGGTTCACACTCCATGAGCAGCAAGTACAGCAACAGATTCTACCACAAGCTGTGGCCCAACCTACCACTGTAGAGCAATTTGTTCTTCAGAATCTTATCACTGTTACTATTTAGGAAAACCATCTCATTTCCTTCTCCTCAGTCTCCTAACAGATGTTTTCATTGCAGAATTTGAATCCTACAAGTGCTGGGAATGGTTTTTATTTTGCTAAGGTTTCATTCTGCTACCTTAAGTAGCACCAGCTATCAGAACATCAGGAACAGTGAATGAGATCCAGAGACTGCGCAGAAGGGCTGATAAAATACGTGCACAAATACAATTTCCATTTGTTGTCTGTCAAAAAAGATTAACCAAATGCTAAGCTTCAGTTTCAGAAAGCTGGAGTTTACTATTTCTAGAGACAGAACACTGGAATTATTTAATGTATTATTATTTAAAAAACCAACTAAAAGTCCATTAATCACAGCAATCTCAGGCTTTCCTTGTCTCCTGGAGCTCTCTGGTGCAGAAGGAGAAGGTTTCTTACCAGCTGACCGATCCGATCCAGGTTATCCAGGAAGTATTTCACCGATTCACCCTGTGGGAAAGGAAAGAGATGGGAACTCAGCTTGTTTGTTGGGCAGCAAATCCAACAGAACCAAGGCCTTCTCACTTCCCAACATGCACTGAGGTCTAACAGAGCAATAGCACCAGGTCTGGAAAAATCAAAGTTGAGAAGAGATCTGGAAAATGCTCAGATCTATCCAGTAAATCTATACAATAAAAAAGGAGTGTTATTAAAGTCAGTTCTTTGGCTTAAACAATTAGGCTTTTCTCCCCTTGTAAGATAAGTGCAGTTAACTGACACTGAGTGGGAGTAAAAATGAAACACATTTATAAGAAACCAATGCATTTTGTTTAAAATTCATAACAGTGAACAAAAGCATATCCTAGACTGGCTGTCATATCTTTAGAAAAGTGGAAGATTTAAGCCACCCACAGTTTATGATGATTTAAGCTAGACTTGCTTGTCACAAACAAATGAAGGACTTGCTCTTCTACAGATAGCTTCCCTTCTGGGCTCAAGACTTTTAATAATAGATTTGCTCATCTTGCACCAAGTCCTTTAGCAGTTATATTGAGAAGAAAATAGGAATATTTACAGGGAAATTTCATTCTTGTGTGAAAATTTACTCTTGTGTGAGAGGATTTGGTCTTTTATCAAACAAGCTCGCCTGTGTGTCACACTCAAATCAAGGCTCCCTTTGCATTAGTGGGGACAAGAAGCCCTGTGCAGATTTTTAAAGAAGTAACAAAATTTTTCCCATACGGACGCAGACTACTCTGGAGTGAAACTCTCCTGCAAACACTTTCCTTGCATGAAGAAGAAATTCAGCCAGTCTTCTTCATTGTTCAGGGTGTGTCTTGCAGTTGTAGCCAAGTCATGAGAACGATAAAGTGGAAAATCCTGCTGCCTTTTAGTGATTTTAGGCAGGAAAGCCCATTCTTTATCACAGAGCAGGGCTGTCAGTCGTGACCAAATGACAGCAGATGCCCTCACCACGTCCCTAATTCAGAATAGAACTTTCTCCAAGTACTACCCTGGACTCCAGCTGCAATTTAAACTCTCAAACCACACATCCTCCTCTCCACCATAGGCCTGAGACAGCAGAACAGAATTATTGCCCCCAGAACAACTCTAAACAGATGAACACAACAGTTCATTGTGAGGAAATCAGACTGGAGATCAGAGGATTCAGTGTTGGACAAGTACATGCTCCCAGCACAAGGCACACACAAAAGGAGCTGGAGCTTATTATTTCCTAACATTTAAAACTGGAAGTGTCTTTTCATAAAGGAGAGAGAACACACAGATTTGCAAAAGACTACCATGTGTCAACAAAAGATTTACAATGGATTGCTAAAAGAAAAAACCACTTTTTTGGGGGGGGAGGGTGAGGTGGGGGAGAGGGGAAGTTTCCAAAGAACAATTGCTCTAAGAGCTTCCTTACAATCATGAATTTTCATAAGGTGAAAGTAATTTCCTGTATTTTTTGGCACTCTGTGGATCAGAAGAGATATCACAGACTGCATGAATAAGAGAAAAGGGCTTCCTGTCCAGCATTAGTCATGTTCAGGAGATGGGAGAGCCCAGACAGAAAAGATCACTGAAGCTGCAAAAAACCCCCTTCTCTATCTATTGTGCTCTGTCCCACACAGGGCCTTCAGATGTGCAAAAATACTGCGAAGGGGCCATCTCTGATAGAGATTCTTCCAATTTTCTAGCCAGCTGCTTTAAGAGTCCCTGCCTGTCCATCCAGCCTCCCACGCTGCAGCAGGAGCAGCCGTGTGCCTGTGAAATGCAGGGACACACAGGCAGGATCACCTGATTTACAGCTTCTGCCTCCCCAGTTCCCACTCCACACATCCATCACTCTGACATTCTGCACACTGATAGGGAGGGAAGAAAATAACCTGATTAATGGAAAAAATACGAGTTCATTTCTGCAGTGATTTAGGGAAAACAGACTTCTCTAGATTCTTACCCAGCTCTTCCTAATGTTGCAATTAAGGCAGGTAATTTGTTCAGGGGAAATTTAAGCAGCAATGGCAAAGCACTGGGAGAGCTGGGTAACCAAGTCAGGTGGCAGAACAGGTGTGAGCACCATATGCATGGTCTGACAGGTCTGAAGGAATCCGAATATTCTCTCCTAGCACAGAATCCAAAGGCATCCAGTACTTAAATCAAAATATCTGTTTCCAGCCAAAACAACAAATCCTCAACAAGCCCCAGAGGGTTTGAAGTTAAAAACCCCTCAAAACATTAAAGCACACAAACATGAAGGGAGGAAAAACACCCACCACAAACCTTCCAGAACTATAACCCCAAACCCAGCGCACGCACTCAGAACCTCCTGCTTTAACGATTCCCTGATTAATGATTCCTGTATTAAGTTCTACGGATGTGTGGACTCAGTTCCTGCTCCAAAGGCTTCTGGAATAATCTTGTTCTGTGTCTTAGTCAGATTTACAGCAAACTGGGATGTTCTGGGAAGCACATGCAGCTCCTTGAGCCAGCAGCACACACCACTGCACTGGGCATTAACTGACTTGATGAGTAACACGTAACGTATTAAATGAGGAAAATATGGAAACTCCAGGTTTCACAACTGTTCCCTGTTAATGTTTTTAATTAGAACAATTATGCCAACTGAACATTCCTTTCTATGTTCGTTTTTCCTTGTCATCCAGGGAAAATGGACAGCAATATTAATTAGCTCTAGAAGTCAAATTTATTGAGTTTTATATCAAGCTGCACTTGAACGGATTTTTGAATGCCACTAATAAATTATTATTTATACAAAGCTGTCTCATGCTTTGGGTATTACACACATATACAAACAAATGCTTATGTATATAAATGTATGTATATAAAAATACACACAGAGTTTCTAAATCAAAGTAGATTTTCCATTCAAGGCAAATAATTATCAAAATAAAGTATCAGCTGCCCATTTCATGCTGAATTATTTTTTCTCTTGAAGACACTGACCAGAAAGAAGCTGGTTTGGCATTTTCAGTGCAAATATTTAGTGTTTCTCCAATATCTATCTGGCCATTCAGCTCCATTCAAAGCTGGCTTAGCACTTCAAGTGCTCTCCTCCTCCAGATCTTAGCCAGTTATTTCAGGTCCATGACCATGACTTCCTATAAAAGTGTCAGCAAATATTTGCAATTGATTCATCAGATACTAAAAATATCTTTATGCAGATTGATGACTTCAATTTCAGTATTTTAATGCTTCTATTGGAAAAAAAAGGCTATTTTAACATCACAATCTATTTAAAGCTGTGCTTGCAAGCAGCAAGTAGAAATGAAAGCCAAAGTTATTTATAATATATGTATATTTATACTCTCTATGTGTATTTATACTATGTGTAAATACCTAAATATAATCACACCGTGGTGTGTTCACTTAAAAAACAAACAAAAAATATCCAGATCAGATCTTTTACAGGCTGATGTTGCAAGAAAAACTGCAGCAGCTCCAGAAACTTCCGCAGATCAATGACGTTCATAGAAGGTTGTTGAGCTCGTGCCTTTCAGATTTAAGAAGACTCACATCTTGCAGTGTCCTAATAGTACACTATTTCCTTGAAAAATATTCTAACAATATTCATAAATAATGCTCTTAAAATATCAAAGACTATTTCATTTCAACCAGCACAATACTGAGATAGGAAACCCCGATCTGTCACAGTCCCAGCAGAGTCTGCCAGCAAAGCATTTACCCACTGACATTTCTGACTTATTTTACGTTTAGCTAGTGCTCTATTAGTACATTTCACATTGGAAAGTTACAAACCAGTTCGCTATTTTTATGGACGTCCATCCTCCTTGATAATAAATCAAGATGTTTCAGTGGTGCCTCCTGCACCCACACCCCGTGTTTTACGGGATGGCTGTGGGGGAGGGAGCTGTGACCTCTGAGTTATGAATTTCATGGAGCTCAGATGGTCCTTTTTTAGTGCCCCAGAGTGACCATTCGTGTTCCACTCCTTGGTCCCCACACAGGAGTGACCACAAGGCTGGGGTGACTCATTCTGTCACTGCTGATCTCTCCTCCCTCGGCAGCCCAGATCCTCTGAGTAACAGTTTTGCCAACTGGGACCGAGAGAAGGAGTTGAGATGCTGTTCCCATTGTTCAGGAGGATGAGTCACTGCACATCTGGGAACTGAGGGAATCAAGAAACACAAACAGAAGGCCTCAAATGAGCCCACAATGCACTATCGCTATTGGATTATTTTTTTTAAAAAATTGTTATTCTTTTAAACTGGCCTATCTGCAGTATAAAGTTTGGTGAAGCCAGAGAAAATAGCACAATTTGTTTAAAAAGTGACTGGTGGAGGAGAAAGAGAGGAAAGTTGAAATGTAAACATATACTCCTGCTTCCTGAAATAGTCCTCTAAACCCTTTTTTATGTGCTAGATTATTTTGACCACAGCATTCTCCAGGGGTGAAAGCCATGAAAGAAAGAAAATTTTAATCTACATATTTTGTACTGTGTGAATGCCATCTTAACATCAGCTCCAAATAAGTCACCATGAAAATAACTGATTGAATTCAACATGCCTGTCCCTTCAGGCTACATTCAGAGCACATAGGAGATCTCCACACAGAAATATTATAACTGATCTGGCATCACTTCCTCTGCCATTGATAGCCTCATTTTGGGCAGAGCTCCCAAGCTCATGAAAATAAATGCACAGCAATCATATGCAGATTATTTTAAAACACCACCAGAAACTCAGTAATTGGACGTGTTCTGCAAGGCCAGAATTTATCAACCTGTCACTGTAACCCTCAGTTATTCAAAGTGAGCCTTGGTCAGACCATAAAGGACAGTGAAACATCCCATTGTCCAGTTCCCTAAAATACTGCCTCATTTCAAACTTTTCCTGCTGAAAAGCAGTTCCTCTAAATTCTGCTCTGAACTAAAAGACTTGAAAGGGGACCCTCTGTTCCAAATTGGCTTTTTTCCTTTCCTTGTCCCAAGGCCTTTTTGACATAATATTAATTTAGCCCTTCCTGATCGTTCTGTCTCTGGCTGCTAAATTTAGAGTGCACAATTTAAGGTAGACCTGTCAGTCTTAGCTTGTTTCAGATAATGGATTAAACCACAGAGGAAGGAAATGTTGTACTTCAAGGAAGTATCTAATAGAGATCTAACAGAATCACAAAATACAGATCTAACAGAATTCCCACAACACAGCAAAACACCCCAAGAAACAGATCCTGCAAATAACTGCCACAAACTGAATCTGCAAGGTGAGGGAACAAGGATTCAGATAAAACACCTCTGCTCAGGAGCTGGAGAATATTCAGCAGCAGGGCTGAGAAACACAGGAAATCCAGGAGAGCCCAGAAGGACATTTTGGAATCTCCCAGCTCTGAGATCTTGGATGCACAAATGGGATGGACTTAAAGTGTTGACACAATTTCATCCAGAGCTGGCCTTTATGTAAGGAACCATTCCATGAGGGCTGCTTGAGACATGTGCAGACAAAAAGCAAACTTGCAAGTAAAACCTTTGTTTTCAAACACTGAGATCTCCTCTTTTCCAAGCTTCCTGGGATGTCAATCACCTCTTGACTCTACGGGCTCTGAATGTTATAATTTCAGACGTTTTATAAAAACAAGAGGCCCAAGGGAAGAGCAAGGTTACAAAATAACCAGGAGACCAATATTTGAAAATGTTGGAGATGTTGGATCAGCCAAGTTTTTGGGTACTGAAATCAGAACCAAAACCTCACCATCAAGAAGTGATCCAGAAAAGCTTTCCTCAGTGAGAGCTACTGCACACAAGCAGCAGGGTGACACCCTGCCACCACAACACATCCTCTGGAAACGGGCAGGCTCAGGCTCTGCACCCTGCTTCTGTCCAAGGGCTAAAATCCTCCTGAGAGACAGCTACAAACAAACAACTCCCCCTGCCCGAGCCCTCAGGCTCCTTCAAGAGATTGCTTCTAAATCTGCGCTTCTATTCAGCCTCACAGCTAACAGGGCATGGATTTACTGCAGCCAGCAGTGTGTTCTCTCCCCTCTGACAGCTGATGAATTCAGTATTATTTTCCAAGGAGGTGAGCAAGTCTATGCTTGTTAAGAATTCCCCCAGAGGATGCTGAAGTAACCTAAATTGCCCTGAAATGCTGATGCCCATTGGACACTGCAATTCTGTTCTACAGATATTCTACATCCTGTCTGGGCATGGAAATTTATTGACACAAGACAAACATTAATTTTTCATTCAATCACCAGCTCCAGTGCAGAGACCAACCACTTCTCCTTATTTAAGCTGTACTGAATTCCAGCTACCAAACCTCTCCAGTGTTATTTAACTTCCTCCTTAACAACAGACTGAGCTCCTGGCTCCCATCCAGCAACTCCAGTGCTTATCCAAGTTGCTGCTATCTGGACCCCACAAACATACCAACTACAAAAAAAAGTACCATATGGTTCCAAACTTCTAAAAATTACCTCTCTTTTCCCCTGCCTACCCACACACGGTAGGTATCAGATGCTAAGGTCTGAAAATATTTGAAAAATTCATTCTTTGTCAGCTCAGTCCAAACAGGCAATGGAAAAATTTGTTTGTGCACGTCAGGGTGGGTTTATATAAACTCATCCTACATGACACATGGCCTAACTGTGCTTTGCAGCATATGGATAATAATAGGAGGTAAGTATTTAATTATCCAGAAAAATTTTAGGCTAATCAGAGCTTCCACATCAGTACTAAGATTTGTGGAATCTTTTGAGTGAAATTCCAGCCTTGCAGCTAAGAAACACTTGAACAGGAGCAGAGTTCTTGTGCTGAAGGGCAACTCTTAACATGTGTTAGCTTTTTCCTGCAATCAAATACAGCAATTCTTTCTCTCAAGTGCTGCAAGGGAAAAACAAAGTTACATTTTTTCCTGAAATTCTAGGTATTTCTACATCAACAGGATGTAGATGAGATAAATGACTTTTGGACTAGGTTAACAATTCTGTCCATTTGTCTCAAATATGCACACCAGCAGCAGTGCCTCCAGGAGGAAAGGAATTTTCTGTTAATAGACAAAGGCAGGCTCCATCCTACACTAAAAGCTTCAAGAAACATTAACCAAAAAATCCCTGCAATTTTGATTTTACTCATACTTACTGTCTTAATCACTGCTGTTTCTGCTTCACAGATTTGCAGTGGCTGGAAGGAAAACAGGTGCAAACAGCAGAGAAGACAGTACTGGCCACAAACAAAACACAAAGTGCAACACATTAAATGTTAGCTTTAAAAAAAATAAATCTAGAAAAATGTTTAACCAGACTTGCACATCAGCTACAGGGATTCAGCATGTCCCACCCTTCCCTGACCAGCAGCTAGCAAGAGTCAAGGAGCAGATTCAAGGGGATATAAAGCAAATTCATGTGGAAGAATCACAGTTATGCTTAACAAAAATAGTCCAACAACTGCATCCAACATCAGCAGCGAGCCCAGCTCAGCCCTGGCACAGCTTGAGGCCAGACCTACTCCTAAGCATCCCATGGAAGGATTCCTTCCTGTTTCCCTGCCAATTGTCCCAGGGAACTCATTGTCTGCAAGTGCTGCCAGAGCCCTTTCATCTCCCACACCGGAGGTTCTCTGCCAGGCTCAGCCTCTCGTTCCAGGCACAGCCAGCTCAGCACCCCAAAGGCAGCTGAAGCCCCACTCCTGCCACAGTCAGAATGAAGTCCTGAGCTCTAGAAGGAAGGATGGTTCCAAAATTCTGGCCCATCGCCAGCAAATTATCCCATTTATTCTCAGTGGGCAGGTGCCAAGGAAAATTGGGCATTTTCAACTAACACAGCAGAATTTAGAAGCACCTGGATGTTTTTACATCCCCAGGAACGATGCACAATCCTGTTATTCCGTGACCCCAGGCCCATGCTTTGTTCCCAGCAGGTCAGAATGCAAACCTGAAACTTGCTTTGTTTACAGGAGACATCTGCAGAACCAGAACAGACAGTGACCAAAAAAAAAGTATCTTCTGAATTAATCCAGTCAGCAGTACTGACTATCTGATCAAGACTAAATCACAAGTTTACCAGCGAGTTTCCCTTTCAATTCTTATCAGATCAAGGGATAGGAAATAAATATCTTAGATCTTATGGGCTGAAAAAGCAGCTAACACCAGCCATGAGAGAATGTTGAGCTTGGACTTTTCCATGGCAGGTGGCCAGCTGGAAAGCTCAGCAACTTGGATGCACTTACAAGAGGCATAACCTTGAGTATCTTGCAGAACGATGCTTCCTGCCCCACTTACACACCAAAGATTTGCTGCAGTGTCTGAATGCTCCACTTTCTGGGCAAGTATCAGCTCAGACATGTCATACTGAAATTTGTCTGTTGTTAAAAGGTGACTATAAGGATTGCAAAGTGTCGTTTATCCCTCATATTTCTTTAAAATTTTTGTTCTAAATAAGATTTTCTCATTTGGTCTGGTTTTATACAACCGAGATATTTTTAGATGGGCAGACTAAAATTATGCTCTTGCAAAATTCAGAAAGCTGCTCAGTATCTGAAAGTAAAGTTTTAGGTAAAATGCAACCTAAGTTTTAGCTGCACTCAGGTGTGCTATTTAACAGTTTGATTCCTATAAAATCAAGTGTGTAGAGAATAGAGTGCAGAAAGAAATGAAATCCCACCTTGCTTACACTACTCTGAAGTTGTGCCCCATGCCCATTACCTCAGTACTTGGCAGGCTCAGCCACAGAGAACACAAGGTTTGCAAGTCTGAGGGATTCCTCAAGGCAGCTTCACATCTGATTTTCAAAAATCATTTGCCCCAGAAACAAAAACCTCCTTTTTCAAGAAAAGCTTGGTATTTGTTAATTCTAAGAGACTTAGAATTGACCAGCTCTGAACTCTGAGGTGCAGCTTCCCCTGCTGTTACCCTGCCTGCCCTCCCAGTGCCTTCCCAAGCAGGGGAAATTCTCATCCTGCTCTCTGCACTGAGAAGCTCCTCAAAACCTGGTGCTCCCCACTTCAATCAAGAATTGTATCTAACAGGTCTGACCTTGACACACCCCTGTAAATCCCTCAGATTAAGCTGTCTCATGTCCCATGACAAGAACATTTATTTCAGTAGTTCCAGCTGTATTTGGGGTCAGTGAGAGGGTGTCACCAAAGCACTGAGTGCCCTCCCCTCCCTCCTCATCTTTCCTGCTCCAGTGTCACTGACAGCCCCGTGTGTTGAGTCCAGCAGATGAATGAACCTCAAAGCACCTTTGGTAACCTCAAATAAACCTCAGTTTCCATTCACAACCAAGTCAAGTTTTCCCTGTGCTCGTATTTATAGGCATTATCTTGCAAGATTTTTTTATCTATTCACATCAAAACATGTCAACTATTCTAAATATTCTCTCCCTTTCAGACACCTGTTTTGGCACGAGGAGGAGAAATTCTCCAAATCTGCACTTAAACTTTCACCCTATTGATACTTCAGTATCAAGACTTCATGCAACCTAAACTACTTTTAATTTCATTTCAGAATTTGTTCTCTTTCAGGTCTGAAAACAAATCTAAAGATGAAATAATGTGTGATTAGAAATAAGTGACAGCTTCTATCCTTAAGGCCTCATCCACACATAGAAATTAATCAAGCCACAGTGGAAAAAGAAGTGAGTTTAACAAACTTTTCCAAGCTGTTGAGCAGGCTAGCCTATAAAAAAATCCTAATTAAAGCCTCGGTCACATCCTACTGAACTGGAGAGAGGGCAGCAGTCCAGCCACGTGGATGGGCAGCTGAACTCCCTGCAACCAGGAATGCATGTGCTGGCCTGGAAGAAAGGAGACAGAAAGAGAGGATATAGTAGGTGGCTCTTTTGTCTCCTGCCCACATCTAACACCATTACTGATTCAGTACTGTACTCTGAAATCACATGGATCAAAGTATTCAATTCGGAGGTGTAATTAAATGGGAAAGAGTTCCATCAATAATCCAGTACTTTTTCAGTTTGAGATTTTCCTGAGTTTTTCAAAGTAGAATTAAGTGAGTATCAAGGAAAGCAAGTCAAATTAAGAGCTTTGGGGGTGGGGTGGAGAGCAGACCTTCTAAGGACAAACACCAACAGTTTGCTCAGGAGCAAAGCCAAGTGAAGCACAAGTCTGCCACAGTCTGACTGCAGGAATCTGTGTTGTATACAGAGGAGACATTTGAAAGGTGTCAATAAATTACTTCTCAGAGCAACATGTTTTCCACTTTCTCAAACAGAAAATCTTGCATGATGTTTCCAAGAAGTTTTCCTGCCCTCCCCCAAATCCTAAGTCAGTAACAGAGCAAAACAGGTTTACTCCTCAGAGTTGCTTTAGGTGTAGCTACAAACTCATGAAGGTGGGGACCACGCTGCCTTCTGCCTTTGTGACAGACACCTTCCCTATGGTGCAGCTGAGAAAGGAGTGGAACACTGAGCCAACCTTACCCTTCTCCTTTGGGAAGGGCACTCAACAGCTCTGCTCCCTCCACCAGTGTTTGATTATCAGCTGGTTGGTTTGTGGCACTTTGGAGCACTGAGATCTTTCCTGGAACAGTATCACATTCAGATGCATCTCAAGGCATCTGACCTATGAAACCATCCCCTGCTGCACAGAAACCCAGAATTCAAAAGTCAAATGCTGTTTCTTCCCCTCCTCTGCTCACCTCCTCCTTGTCCTCCACACTCCAGAGCCTGGATTTGAACACTCTGTGAACACTTCAGACACTCATAACTCAGAACACAAACACTGATAAAACCGACCTTTGAGGTACAGGTATCTTATTTTGGCATCAGGACAGGAACCATTGCTTGGGAGGAGGATCAGTGAGATAAAGACACTGCCATCACTCCTTGGCAGCACCAGGTTAAGGCAACTTGTGCCCACTTGTGATGCCCATTGCTTGCTCCTCCCCAGCAGCACAGCCTGTCACCCCCTCAGCTGTGCTCAGGCACCCCCAGGCTGCATCTGCCTCTTCTCCAAGAGCAGCTTCCAAAAAACCCACTCGTGCCAACACAAGCAAGAGCACAATGCAAAGCAGAACTCCCCAAACCACCACTTCCTATTGCTCACTGGGATTACTCTGTCCAGAGCTACAGCCCAAGGACAGCTGAAGCCAAGAGTGGTTTGCATTCAGTAAAACCCTCCATGTTTTAAGGCAGAACAGGCTTGGTTGGGGAACAGCAGCAGCAGGGAAGAAACAGAAGAAAAACAGGCTGAAGACAGTACAATCTTTTTGAGAAGTCACTGCTAAAATGTCAGGATTTGGATAAGTAGCAAGGGCACATCACCACCTGAGCAGGTTACTGCTGCCTGACCATCCTACCTGCATTTTCCTTTCCAGCTTTCTGCCAGGTCCCATCCTTTAAAGAACATGGCCTCATTAAAAAATTCACTGTCAGTGTGGCAAGTAAAGAACAAATATCTGCTAAATATAAAAACACAGAAGATATGCCAGTAAGACTTTTCTCGTAAAAACAGACCTGTTTTTTAATGTTTTACTTCTTTGTTCATCTGTTCTTGTTACTTGTTCTTGATCCTACATAGCTTACAATAAACTAGGATTTTCAGGAAAGCTTGAAAGCATTCATTACCCGTTATCCTATTAAATTCAGTGGCCCCTTTGAAAAATCCAAGCCTTAACCTCTTACTGTTTTTTCTCAAGGGAGCCTTTTAGAACATTTTAAAGGCCCTGAAAACACCCTTGCTCGCTGTCCCAGTTCTAGGTGAAAAGCACAAGGTTTGGTACAAATCAAAAGCTGAATGGGTACCAAAAGAAAGCTGAATCACTACAAAGAACATATAAATGAGGTACAAAAGGCTGACTTGTAAAACTGGAACTTTCTGAAGTGCACTGTCAGCACTGCTGTTCTGAGCAGAGAGAGACAGGCTTAACAAAACCAGCCACCTCTTCTTGGGCAGTGCTTGTTTTTTTTTCCCCCAATTTCCTGAAACCAAGCAGGGTCAGAAAACTGCTAATACAGCACCCAGCAAGGAGCAGGAGCTCTCTCTTTTCCTTCACACAGCTAAGCCAGTCCTTGCTGGATCTTCAAGTAGCACACAAAACTTTCATACACAAAAAACTTTGAACTCACGTATCATGGGAATACAAATATAAAAGTCTCCTTTTCAGTTGTATCTTGGAGACTGAAGGGATGAAACCAGTCTGACAAGTGGAGCCCTTCCACAAGAAACAATATTCTTTGTTTTTTGGCAGATAAACATTAACATACATGTCTCTGCATAATGAAGTATTTTTGTAGCAACTCAAATAAAAGCTGTCCTTGTGCTACCATGGCTTTAACCTAAGCAGATGTTCATTACTGAATATATGAGTTCTCTCCTGCTTCCACCAAATTTCAGAAGGAACTCTTCATTACACTCCCTTTGTCATTCAAAGGATGCACCTTTAAATGTGCCCAGCTTCTCAGATTTCTGGAACACATTCTCATTACTGGGAATCTCTGAGGTGATACTAGTTGCCAATTCTAAAGTCTCCTGAATGATTAAGGTCCATTAGAAACTTTCTGAGTATGAAATTAAACAGCATAATCAAAGCTAAAGGCTGCTCACTGGGCTGGATTTGTCTCTGCCCAGACCTTTCCTGCACACTGGAAAGGGATAAAGAGATTACTCCAGTGGTTTGTAGCTGCACTTGGGTACTGGCTCAGACAGCCTGAACTGAAAGTTTCCTTCCTTGTTTCTCACAGCATGTGCCAGCATTTCTTGATGGGAATGCAAAGATTAATTACAGCTGTACTTGCTCTGAACAAATCCTCATATTCAATACAGTCCTGCAAGATTTAGAGTAGCACTAATTAGGGCTTAGAACAACAATTCTGCAAAGACAAACATACAGGGTATTTTTTCTAATTATTTTATGCATAATAAAATTAAAGCTTCTTTCCAGAACCAAGGTGGCATTTATTTTCAAGAGCTGAGAGCCAAAAGGACTTTTCCAGCCTAAGAACATCAGATTTAGAGTTTCAGAGCTGTTGTTGAAGGTAAGACATCAAACTATAACCACTTCCATACACATACAGAGAGGTAAGGGTGAATAAAAAATCCTTTGGGACACCCAGACAGCTCCCTAAGGGGCTCAATTACTACAAGCTAAAGATAAAAAAAAGTCTGTACTTAGTAAAATACACCTAAGGAAAAAGAAATCTTTCAACCAGAAAAATGGCAATCATTAGGCAAGAGGCAAATGCTGGCAATGAGTTTTCACCTTGGGAGCTGTAAATAAGAAGTTGTTTCTCTCGTTTATCTTAACCACACCACAAACACAGTCAAGATGTATTGGCTTCCAAGGGCCAACAGCAAAAAGCTCCTACAGGAAAAGCCTTACATAGTACCAAACTTTTTAATCTACCTCCAAGAATCTCTAAGTGAAAGGTAGGACCACATTAAATCTGAATTTTAGCCTTTTGGTACCCACAGAGGGCAGAGCACTAATGAAGTGCATTTATTGTACATCTTACAAACTGGAGGTGATTTTGCCCAAAGTTTTTGATCTTTAAATAATGTAAAAATTAACAGATTTGTGGAGTGCTGGGAGTTCACTATACAGAATAGCAGGACAGCCAGTAGCACAGCTCTTTTCGTTCAGGTCCATCTCAGCTCCCATATGGCAGGCATATCAATTTCTTGTTATCCACTTATTTATTATGTATGATCTGCTCATTACTTTCCAACTTATCCTCCCAATTCCATGCAGGCTACATTTCACCCAGCTGTTGCACTTTGTCATAACCTAAGGTCAGGAGAAATTCATGGCAAGAATCCTTGTTTTTCCACAGAGCATTTAGTACTCAGTGCTTGGTTGAGATTTCAGGTAGGTACAGCCACAAACTGCTGTTCTTCAAGACTTTTCCACTTGCACTGTTTTAAAAAAAGTCATAATTCATGACCTTTCTGGTTCTTCTTATTTCTCTCCAATAGCAGAAAGTATTTAAGAATGGATATTAACTGTTTTACCCATCACAGCTTTCTTAGGTTGGTTCTGCCTCAGAGAACAGCTCCAGTCTCTGAGAAAAGATATTGCAAGAGCAGATTTTGCTAGAATTCCAAATGATTTACAGTGATTCTCTGAATGGTTATGAATCCAGCCTACTTTAAATGCAAGTTCTTCTCACCTCTTGTTCAATGGCACTTAAAGCAAAAGTGAGAGTACCAAGTGCAGCTTTCCTTGCTGTGGTGACAGCCAACATCTCCAACTCTGCCTCCTGCTCAGTCCTCAGGCTGAAACCCTGACTGTGAGACAAACAGGCACAGCCAAACCCCACACTGCTCCAGGAGCTCTCTGGTGGCAGCAGGCCCATTAACATATCTCATTTAAAGTTATTTTTAGAATATTGTAAATATGAGACTGAGGATTTAACTTCTGCAGGTGCAAATTGACAAATTCTACAGCCTGAGCCAGTACCCCGAGAACTCTGTTTGAGGTTTCCAGCTGCATTTTGCTTTGCTATCTCTCAATTTTTAATCAAACCTGAACTATAGCTCACTAACTTTCACCTCTTTTAACAAAATGCCACTTCTGTTTGAGGGTTCTTACTTGAGAGCTTGCTGTGAAAAAAAATTTTCCAATTTGGTCACAGAGACAGGATTAGAAGGCAGGGAGTGCAGCTGCTAATCCTTCCTGCTGCAGAGCAGCCACCACGCTCTGCAGGATTACATTTAAACAAGCAATTAACTTCTCCTGCTGCACAAAGATGAGTCAGACTCCAGAACCTGACCAGAAACTTTGGAGGTCTTGGGACTGGAGAACAGAGCTAAAAACAAGAGCTTAAATCTGGATCTCTGGCACTTAATTGCCAGGTATTTAACTAAGAAACATCTTCAGAACTCTGCCTTCTATTCGAGTCCAGAGCAGGGTGTGATTCATGCTGCATTGATAAAGTCTGCAAGTCAGTGATCTTTTGGGTTAATGTGACATCTTGTGTCAGGCAGGACCATTCTTTCAGGGTTCTAACATAATAAAACCAGATTATAATGGACTATTATTGTATATATATAAAATACAGCATTATCATTCCTTACATGTACTAGCTATAATTCAGATAAAACTATTTACCATCCACAGCTTCACAATTAGCTTTAAAACAGAAATAAATCATATAATATTGTTAGAAATGGACATATTTGACTTTCAGCACTAATAGTGTGCAATTACAAAAAATAAGGGCTCAGCAAGAGCAAGCATGAGTTTCTGCTTTGTAGCTCTACTGTCAGTCCCTTGTTTTGTAAAAAAATTTGTGGGTTAGAGTGGTATGTCCCATCCAGATCTAGAAAAGAAAACAAAAAACCACGTAACTTCCCAGAAATAATTTAGTTTCACAGGAGTTCTGCAAGCTAGGAAATACCCATGCAGAGCTCCAAAGTAATTTGGCAGAGTTGCTGCCTAGTCCCAATTACATGCATTAAATGGTAACGAGATTTCCCAGGCTGGCTGGCACTTTGAACAGGGTGGTTATTGCCTTTGTACATCTCACCAGCATTGGTCAAGCCTCAATGGATTTCACTGATGAAATATGAGAGTTTCACAGCTCTGGGAAAAAAAAAAAATCACCCCTTGCAGAATAGGCAACATTGAGAGTCTCTTGTGTAAGCTCACATTCAAACAGTAGTTTGCAAAGAGAGGAGCTCATTTTTGAGTTACAGCCAATTGTATAACCTGGGCTTGATTTGACACCCGGTATTTCCTCCAGTGCATCAGCAAGTGTTTCACAGCCATGCCAGGCACAAGGATCCCTGCAGTTCTGGGCTCTGCCATATGTGCTAGAAGAGCAAATTGCCTAGAAATGTGTTTTTAGGGCTGGCTCTACTCTGCCATTGCATCTTAAAGAGAAATCATCAGTTGGAAATTTCATACTTCAGAATTCAGGAAATCTCTGCTAAAATGCACTGAAGAATTCTCACAAAATACAGCCCATTGCTGTTGATTTCATTGAATGTGTCACTTCAAAAGTCTCCTATTTCTCACATTAAGTCAGTTCTCTGCTGTCCCATCTCTCAATTCACTTGGCTTCAAACAAATGCTGCCACAACATCTCCCAGTGCCTCAGGAGCCGATGTACAGCCCAACTCCTGATTACACCACTGCTGCACTGAGCATTTCTGTACAAAAATAAAGACATTTAAGCCACAGTTTCTCTACTCTGCATCAAGAATTAGTGTGGAGAACTGGTGCCTCCTCTCCACAATGGCCAGAACACACAGCTGGCTGCCTGGGAGGCCTTGAAGCCATCAGCTCCTTGCATGGGGAGAATGCAGCAACAAAGCTCTCCTACCCCAAGGAGAAGAGTCCAAGGAGGGCTGCTCCCTCTGCAGTGCTCCAGCGCACTGCCTGTCCTGGCAGGCAGAATTTAACAATTTCAGTCTCTGCTTAAAGGAAAAACAACAAATCCCATAGTTAATTCTCAGGAGAGTGATCCATATCCTATTAGAAATACTCCCTGATTCCCCCTCACCTCAAACACGCAGAAAATGGTGAATGAATATAAAAGAAAGGGTCTTTAAAACATTTTCCAGAGTCTTCCCACATCCAAGGCTTCAGAGGCTCTCAGTATTTGAAGTATTAATGGAAGCGTTCCATACAATTCCCTGTGCACACATCTAAATATAGCTATGGACACAGTAGTAAGGTTTTTGTCTATATTTGCAAGAGCCTTACTTCCCTCTCAGGAACCACAACTTCCCATTAACGCTGACATTTATTTTTCTTTAAAAAAGAGCTATTAAAACACCAGAAAGTCTTTTAACAGTCCAGTGAACAGCAATAATAATATTAAGACATCAATAACAACAATTTCAATTGATATTCTGGTGATGGATCATGAACATATTCTCTACATCAACAATGTCAATTTTGCTCTGAGAACTGATGAAGCCACATGACGGCCTTGGCAGATCTTGCTCATCACTGTACATCTGTTCTGCCCGTGACAGAAATATAATTTTTTTTCCCCTGACAAGCCCTATTTGTCCCATCTTTACCCACAATGACATCAGGCACACCAAGCTGCAAGAAGTCAAAAGAGTATCTAACCTTGTGTCAGACTTTTTGTTCTGGACATGTTAAAGGAGAAGTGAATGGCTTCTCACACTCTCACACTAGAGACCTGAGAGAATGGAAAAACCCAAAAAAAACCCCCAAACCACAAAACAAAACAGAAACCACATGACCAAAGCAATTCCTATCTTGGCATTGGTCTCCATGGTTTCTGGCATAAAAGGAAATGTCATTCATGGGTGAAAAAGAGCCTGCAGATACCCAAACTCCCAGATACACCCAAGCTCTTGTCATTAGGCTCAAACTGAAGGAGTTTCCACCCTTGCAGCTCAATCCTGCTGGGAATGCCATGGCCCTTTCTCCAGGAACCATTCCCAGTGGGATCTGTCTCCCCCTGCTGCTAATGGGAGATTTACAGCCCCTTCCCCAAACCACCACGGGCACCCTCCAAGGAACATTGGGTGACTCGTGGCCAATGTGCTCCTTTCTAACACACAAACAAAAAAGGGGTGGGGGAATAATGAGGGCAGGGCAGAAGGGAGTAGAATCCCATTCTGATTACAAAGGAATTCCTATTCCAGTAGTTAAAAAACGAGGACAGACGTGACAATGGAAGCAAACACACAATGAAGCTTTTGTCCCCAAACTACTTGGCTCGAGTACAAGGAACAGAGGAACTTGGGTTGGTGGGGACTGGCTGGGGCAGGGGAAGAGCGAGAGGCTGATGTTTGTGAAAAGGAAGCAAAATTGGTTTGTCTGCTTTAAGAAAGGCTTGGAAGACAAAAAGCAAAAAAAAAAAGCAGCCTGCTATTGTAGAATCCACCCACTCACTTCTGAAACGCTCAAAGACCCAGACAGGGATTTACAACCAGCACTTGTAGGCACTGAGTATGAAGCAGAAAACACTCAAATGCCCAGAGGCAGCTTCTGTGGTGCCAGAGAAGCAGCTTTTAGATTGCACAGGGTTATGGTCAGAGCTGTTTTCTTTCAACACGTTTGTTACTGCTGAGTCAGACTCTGAGCTGGGCATTGCAGCCCATAGGAAGGCACCTGCACTCTGCAATTTTCAGCTCTACTCAACCAACCAACGTGTTTTAGTTTTTAACAGCCACACAACTTCCTGGAGAAACAAGAGAATTCAAGAGCAGACCAATAATCCCACGGCTTTGAAGCCAAAATAACAACAATGATTAAAAAAAAGGCTGGTGTTCAGTTGACTGCAAGACCAGGGTGAAGAAAATGCCATTGCTGAGTGGGGCTGTTTTTTCAAACAGTGTCAAGGCACATACACAAAGATCACAGTAATGTAAAGCTGCAAAATTTTGGTGATGATTTAAGAACTATTTTAAAGATAATAAATTCAGTTTAAACCAAGCATATTCCATTTAATAGCTCGCTTATACTAGGGAAGAAAGAGAGTGCTGATGCAGAGGTTTTCTTTAGCCTGAGTTAAAATCAGTTCAGAAAAGATTTATTTTCTCAGAGCCCACTATATCTGGCTTCTATTTATTTACACAAGTCTATATCCAGCAAGGGTTTAAACTAAATGAAGGTATGGGTTTATACATATCATAGGCAATTACAAATTAGGCATCTCCTTAAACCACCTCTTTCTTTAAAATATTATACAATTTTAAACTTTTTTTAAAGTAATTGTATAGCTGCTTATTCCCATATACTCAGGGAATGAGACTTCTGCTGAACTGAGAAGCAAGGTATGGAAACTTGTTCAAGTTATTACAGTGCTAATAATTTATTTAATCCAGAAGCAGCATTTGTATCCTTGAGAACAGTGTACTACATTTAAAAACCTTTTATGCAGCAACTGCTTTTTTGAGTTACAACTGAGGCCCCTTCTAATGCCCTGGTGATGCAGCCTGCACAATAAAATAACAGCACCCGTATTTCCATACTGTCAGTGCCACAGGGATGGAGTGACAGTGGTTTTGTGACACAGGTGGCTGCACTCTGGGCAGGGTAACAGCCCTGGTGCCTGCAGCAGTTCCAGCTACTGCCCCAGTAACACTACACAGGTTCCACCAATGGCATCCAAAAGGATGAACTGTGGAACTGCAGCACGAGGCTGAAGATGACAGCATATCAAATGATCACTTGCATGCCTCTCTGCTTTGTTTCTGTGGGACTTTTTTATTTTTTTGGTATTTCCTGTTTAATCCTCTAAGCCAGGGAATGCAGAGGTAGGCCTACTACTTTTGGAACGCTCTTTATTCAACAAATGGGACTTTTTTCCCAAGTTTGATACTACTTTATTGCTAACCAGTACAGGAATGAACCTCCCACATGATCCCCATCTGAATCTCCCTCTACAAACAAAATCCATGCTTGACCATAGCATTTCCCAGGAAAAAAAACAATCTTAACAGGCTGCTGATGCAACTACTGCTTACTATGCTGGATTCTCTCAGCAGTTGTTTCATGGCAAATTCAAGTTCCCCGTGGCACGAGCCATCTTTTTATTCCACATTTGAACAGTGCTTAGAACAGCAAAGCCTGTGTCTACAGATGCTAGGAATAATGGAACAATTAATCCATCCTCTCTCCCCCTGCACATCCTTCCCCCCACCCCCAGTGCTGTAACATGGAAATTGTTTCATTTTTAGCCTAAGGAAGTGAGGTTTATCCAATCATCCTGTGACAGCTTTACTTCGCCATTTCATTTATTCTTTACCTATCTGGCAGTCTCATGATACTTCAGAGACAGATTTCAAAGATATGCAACAACAAGATTTAAACAGGCAATCTTATTAGTGGAGAAAGATAAGTACCTAAGGGCTGCAGCATGAGTTTAACTACAGTAGCAGACACCAGAGAACCCACAGAGAGAAGCAGCATGAGGGAACAATCAGAATTTCACTACTCAATTTCACTAGTTCTCCTTCTCCTTCAGCTGTATTGACTTCCTTTGTAAAAGAATCTAAAGGAGACCATACAAAGCCATGTTTCTATACTTTAACTTCTCTAATTAAACAGTGATAACAGTAATTGTGCTACTAGGTTGTTTGGATCAGTACCTTGTTCCACAGAACAGGGAAGAAAAAGAGAAGGGAAAAAAATTCTCTCCATATTGTACATAGGAAGAAAAAGGAATGGATTATGACCAGCTGTCAGAAACATATCCCATACCAGAAGTGCAGCTATTTTAGCACAAGAGCATGGAGACCTAACAACAAGAAGGCAGGGAAGAGAACACATTTTTATGCTCACTGTCATCTTTCAGTTGCTTATCCAAGTTTCACTTGCAGACATCAGGATGAAAAGAAACAGTCAGGGAGCAGCAGCCGGAATGGGTGTTGCATTCACTTCAAAAGAGCTGCATGCAGGAAGAGTTTGCCAGTATCAATATAGTGCAAGCTGGCAGGACTGGAAAGTTACAAATTAAGTGTGCCTTCATCAGTGACCTACTATGAACAGACCTACTGAGCTGCTAAAATATTTTTAGTTCAACCAATTCCTGCCTTTTTTGGTTCCTCTTGCTCTTCCAGTTTATCCAGTCATGTGCACTTTTCCACTCCCTCCTACTGCCATGTAGTTTTTCAAGTTTGGCTCCAATTACCACTTGTTTCTGCTGCTGAAGCGCTCAGATTTACAGCACTCCTACAAACAGCTAACAGGGTGGCTCCATCGTGCACGTAGCAAGCTGTCTGTCAGCTGAAGAGAGATTTACACAGCAGAACTCTCTCCTCCCACAGCGGAGAGGGAGGCACTCACCAGCTGATACTCGCTCCGACGGCTGAAGGCTTCCTTGATTCCCGAATCCCTCCAGAGTGCACCCAGGGCAGGGACGTAGAGCTGGAAGGTGGCAGGCTCGATGGGCATTCCAGCTTTGTTTTCAAAGGCCATCAGAAACATTCCATGCTTCTCGTTCTCTGTGTACTGCCAAGGGATCCCCAGTTTGTCCCGTGCGTCAACCAGAACCCTGCAGCCCTAAAAATGATTCAGATAAGAAAGTCAGCAATAAAAAGATTAAAGTGTGAAAGAACAAGGACTTGAAGGTACTTGAAGATTATTTTTTTGACACTGTTCTGGTGAGACTGAACTCAGGGGAGAATCATAAACATTGTTTATTGCAACATCTCCAACAGAAATAAGATAGAGCCTGCTTCTGTAAGCAACTTAGCCACAAAATATTTCCCCAGGTGGAAAAAGTATTAGCGGCAACAGCTAATGGCAACAAGCAGCTCTACCAACAGATAATGAAAGTAAACATCAGTGAGAGTATGAAAAGTGTCTGGGAATTAAGGAAAGTGTCTGGGAACTAATGTGTGATCATCATAGCTGTAGTTTTAAAACTAACACCATGCCTGAAACCATATTCTTCCGTCTTTTTCTTTGCATTTGGGTTTTAGACACCAAAAAGGACATCCCAGCTTTCTCAAGCATTAGGGAGATCAGAAGAAGATTAGAGGACTGAAGACATTGCATAGATTCCAAGCTACCAGGCTCAGGAAAGCAGATCCAGTTTTCCCTCAGATTTAGCTTACTTTTTGAACTTGCCACACATTTGCTGAGCAGTGTCTGACAGGTAGGTTTTGCTACTCTAACACGGGAAAAGAAATCTGGAAGCAAAGCGAACTAGTTCTCAAATTCAGTTCAGGATTACTGAGCTGCTTGTTTTCACATTTTGCAGTTTTTACGTAAACTTAAATTTAATACTCATGGCAACAATCCAAACACACGAGGGTAAGCAAATCTGAAACTTCAGTCTTGAATCTAACTTCACCTGCAGTAAATAGCTTCCAATGGCCAATATTTATTTCTCAATAGTGAGTTACATTTTACTAATGGATAGATCTGCTAATGATGACTCAGCACCTCATATACCATTGAAATCACAAGTAAAATCTGGGTTATATTGAATTACTTTTCTCATTATGTTGATCTTCGGTTCTAGAGAGACGAAAATAAATCAAATCAAATAAAAAAATCTCCAAGAGTGAAGTTCTGTTTCCACAGCTACTCACATGAGCCTCCTCATTACTGGACTGATCTCTTTTTTTGCATATTTTAAGTTATCAAGTCTGCATGGATGTTTTCTTAACACTTGAACTTTTCTGCTCTCTAGTCCTTCAGCAGCACCACAGAACAACAACAACAGTGACTTCCCAATAGCAACCAAGATTAGAGAGGGAAGTGAGAAGCAACATAGTGGAGTGTCACAGAATAGGAACTCAAAGAGAAGTGTCGTGGTTGTCACTATCCAACAGTGCTCCTGAAGTGCAGCTTCCCAAAAATGTAAATATTTATGATTCTCTACTGATCGTTACTTCTTTTCATAAAGTAGAGAATATATCTCCACAATACCACAAACGGGCTAAAATCAAATATATTTACCAACTGCTGCTTTAAATTCCAGACATAACTATTTAGTAACTCCATCATACAGACTCAAAGCCAACTCTCATTCTTAGCTGCAGAGTTTATCCCTTTATTAACAGAAGCCTTTCGATGGTTATTTGAATGGCACTCACAAACAGAAGCATGAAAAACCCACTTATAAGGCTGTGTCTCTGAACTGCAGATGCCTCCATGACATCTCACAGCTTCAGACACTTTTGCAAACCATCCCCTGCACACACCCCCATCTTGGCTGCAACTGAAAGGCAGGGCCAGCCCTACACTATGTCCAGTCAAGAAGCTGGGAGATTTTTCCAGAGGATTGTGGTGACTGAGACCAGCAGGACACGGTTCTTCCCAGATGTTTTGTGCCAGGTTTGACTCTGCTCAGTGAGAACTGGTGTGTATGAAATGGTTACTCAGCACTGTGTGTGAGACAGTGGTCACCATCCCCCATGGGTCACCATCCCCCATGGGTCACCATCCCCCTGGCCACTTCCCCAGGGGTCACCATCTCCCCTTGCTGCCCTGGGCCCTGCACAGAGCTCCCAGCCCATGCAGCTCTGACCTTTCTTCTGTCTGGGCCCTGCAGGACCTCCCTTGGCTGCTCAGCTTCAGCTCTGGGGCTGGTTTAACCCTTCTACACCTCACAGCCACTGCAGAGCATCTCAGAGGAATGGCTGCAGGACTGCACAATTCCTGCTTGGATAAAAGAGCACTGGGAGCTCAGTCTAAGTGCATGTCCCCACACTGTCACTCTGACTTTCCCTGCTCCCACTGGAGACACAAAGGTTCTCAAGAGACTGTTTGCTGTTAGGGAAAGTTTCATTATTTGTGTGGAGAAAACCACAGAACAGTTTCATTCAAGGGCATAAAGACTGTTCCAGTCCCAGAATAGTCACTTATCTGCTGGCTGCTGCTCATTGGAAATGCAGGTCTGACCCTTCCTGAGGCAGGAGAGGGAACTAAACATAGGTCCCACAGACCCTGTGGGAGTGCATTAACCACTGTAAGGTCACCCATGGGGAGCACGTGGCATCAGCACCTTGCTCTGACTGTTCCAGAGACAGAGATGTGGCCACCAAGTCACACGTAGAGCCTGATCTGGGACAAAGGGATCCAGCAGCAGAACATCAGCATCAGCACTGACAAACAGAAACACTGAATGAAGAAAATAAAAAAATAGGATAGAGGATAGCAAGAATGCTCTCCTGGGGACACCCACAGGAACAGAACCTCTCAAAATTATTGGAACACATCAGCTTCAAGATGTGTCTCTAAAACACCTCAGGAATAAAAGCTTTACATAACGAGCAGAATAGTCAATGTTTCTTCCTCCCAACCCTTAGCAGTTAAAAAGTGTGACTCAGCAAAATCCCCAGTAAAGTGAATCTAAACGTAAATTTCTCCATCTCCACAAAACTGTTCCATAAATGCTACAAACAGATGTCTGAAAGATGAGGAGAAACAGAGAAATCACTACATTTAGATCCTTTGTACTGCTATTCTTGCATCTCAGACTTACTGGTAACACTGTATTTTGCAACCTCACTGAGCATTTGATAATCCCTGCCTCATGAGCAAGTTACCATAGGAAAGGTTTCCTGTTACTGGAAATACAAGCAAGACACTTTTCCTACCCCTCTCCTGCAGTTGTTCTGATTTTCTGCTACTATAGAAAATGTCAATTCACTCTTTCATTCATAAGGCTGAACACCATCAATTACCATTCTGTTTTCAAATCTGGAACATGGAAAAAAAAGAGAAATAACTTTAAATGAGAAATAAACTTCTGAACGCTTCAACTGATTTAAAGCTTTTGTGCTGCAGTTAAAGTAGGACCCAGAATAAGCACAGATGGAAAGAATTAGAATTCACAGATAAGGATAGTGTCAGGCATTAGAAAACAGCAAACCAGCAGCATAATGGAAGCACCAGCTAGGGAGGAAAAACTAGGAAATTCTCTGTTCCATTCCTTTCCTAGTAATTTTTAATATATCCAAGTCATTGCATAAATCCCTGGCATGTACAAAACCTGAATGGAAACACGGTAGAAGGAGAAAAAGGTGTAGTAAGAGTGTGATGTGATCTACTTCATGAAGTACCATATCTTATACAGAAGAAAATGCTAAATCTAAAAACCTATAAAATACAACTAAGGCATAACAGACGAATCTACAGAAATTACAAACCACCTGCAGAAAGGCAATAGACAAAGACTGTTTTTCTCCCTCCCCTTGCTAGACAAATATGAGTTATCAAATAGCAGCTCAAACTCAAAACCTACACAGCCCCAGCCAGCCAAACACATTTACACAGGATGCTGGCCAAAAGCACAAATGGGCTCCAAAAGCCATGAAGAAGAATAGATGGAAGCAAAGTCCAGAGAGGACTATTCGATTACATTCCAGATGCAAATCCTGGCTCAGGAAGTTTCCGAAACCAAAGGCTGCCAATAACTGGAAGAGCTCACCAAAGGATCACATTGCCTTGTGCTCGTACCCGGATTTGGTTGTGGGGTTGTTTTTTCATGTCACAGACAAAGCCCGAGCTCCTCGGCCTGACACAGCACAGCTGTTTGCTGCTCACCAGCAGTAGGAAGGTTTTATGAGTATTTACACAAATGCTTATTACTAGGACTGACTCCAATATATTTTTTCTCCTTTATTTCTGAAAGCATCCTAGCTTTGAAAAAAAATCCAGGTTCTCTTGTATTTTTAAATAATAATTAAATGAATTTGTGGGAATTATTATCACGAGCTAATGTCACTTGAAGCCAGAGAAGCTTGCCAATACAGGAGAAGAAGTGTTGCATTATTTGAAGAGCAGAGTGATTTAAGCACTCTTACATCTGTAGTTACGCTGCTATATAAAACACAACACTCACTTTTTAGTTCATATGCTCCAGTACTTGAAGGATTCATTATCCCTAAAACCTCACACCTTTCACCAGATGGACCAACTCAGAGGCCAAGTGAACACCCATCAGTTAAGCACCAAACACAAAATTGACACAACAGGTTTGGGGGGCACTCACTCAAAGGCAAGGCTAGGTTCTTCACTTCAGCAGCCAAGTGATCAAAAAATCTGATTATTCTGTTCAGTGTCTAGAGAGAACTTGCAAACCTGCTCCGAGTTTGTATACAAACAGAAGAGTCTCCTACAGTGCATTTTCTCAAAATAATTTTAGGGAACTATTACTGGATATGAGATCACAGAACACAGAGTAACTGTTACACATGAAATACTACAGCAGCTACTTTTTACACCCTTACCATTAATACACTGCTCAACCTCACAGCAATGCCTGAAATCTCCAGCATCTACATATCAGTTACGGACCTTATTGTTCTGAGAGAATTGCTGATCACTGCTGAGCACTCCCTGGGGGACTCCAGGTCACAGCAAACAGGCACTGCTGTCTTCTCCTACTGCTGCAAACCAACAGGAACACCACAGACACAGAGAGATTCAAACGTGTTTCCTAGTGTGTGTTTTTCCTCACTGTTGTTGACAAGGAACTGGCAAAAGTCTGGGGATCTCATCTCACAGAGACCAATATAAATCTGAGCTACTGCCAACAGGATTGCTCCCACCTTAGCCCATAGATATTCCTTGGAGCCAGAGGAACAGCACAGGGTGATGCAGCCATAGGAACGCAGGTCCAGCTGCACAATTTTTAAAAATAAAGTTGTCAGTGTTCACAAATATAATCATATACACTGTTTGTAAATTGCTGTCTAGAACACTGCAGAGAAGGTGACCTACTGCAAACAGAGGGACAGCAAGACAATCAGATTTTTACAGCACACTATCATAAAAGCATTAACAGAGTTCTTCTTTGGTCTGTGTCCTTGGAGCACTACAGACAAGCAGCAGTAGAGAAATCAATGTCATTCAGGATAAGGTTTTGCATTATAGAACAGTCAAACAACGAGGTACCATCAAAAGGGGCATCTTTCCTGGCAGTGGAGTTCCACCCTCTGCTGTTTGATAGGTTTGTCATTTGCCTGAGCCCACAATCCAGTGAGCAAACATCACCAAACACCTGGCCATTTATATAAAAAGAGATTTCCACTGGATATATTAGTTTGCTGTGAGGCGAGACACAAGGGTAGGGGTGGGAACAGCACCAGTTGGCCCAGTTAGACAACGAAAAGACTCCCCAGTTCTGCGTGTCCTTTCACCACTCACATATTCCAGTACCACCCAGGTGAGAGCAGGGTAAACAGCAGAGATGACCTACCTTCCAGCCCAACATACAAATAAAACATGGGAACAAAGGGGAAGTGTCATTTTCCTAGTCCACAGGAACACAAATATTAAAAAACATTTGGATTAGCCACCGAGTCTCTGGATTGGGAGCAGCAGTGATGTCTGCTCGTCTGGAAACTCTGAAAAGAGTCCTTGTCTTTGACTGAACCCGGCAAAATGACGATAAATGCAGCAGAAGGAAAATACTCCCTGCAAACTTTACTTGTAACTCGGCACAGAGCAGAGAGATGATGACCTCAGAGATGACGACTGCTGCAGGACCTCACAAAACGTTCCCAGTCAATGCTTCCAGACTTGTATGAGCAGCTTTCTCCTTGCCCTAAGACCATCCCACCAGGATCAGTTCATAATTTATGCTTTCAAAGAGAGGACAAGTAGCATCTGCAGTTCCAAACACACCCCTGCCATGCTGCCCTCATGGGTTCAGTACCCAGCACGTGCTCAGACAGGGATTTCAATGCCAGGATGGGACCAACTCCTGACCTTCACTAGGCTGAAAAATTCCAGGCAAGTGGTGGAAACTCATTTGGAAACTGCAGCCTCCAATTCCTCCCAGCTTTTTCCTTGCTGGAATTTGCATTGAATTTACTTTTTCAGACAATTTACACTTGCTCCAAAGTTTTCCTGTAAACATTTTTAAAAGGACAATTTGCTAATTTTTTTGCCAATACTGTTTCCAATCTAATTATAAAACTACATGGATAGCTAACCAAGTGAATATAATGTAAGCTCCCAAATTTAGTCACTCCAGTGACTAAACTTTTGTCTGGAAGACATCAAAGTATGTGCCTGCAGTCTCCAGGGACTAAGTCATGTTCTGCAATACTAATGACTGCATCACAAGAGCATGGTGAGCTCCATTTTGGAACAGCTATGAATATTTATCATTTACTACTGACCATTACTCCTCTTCCAGTATCTGCCATGATGAAGAGAGATTGCTGTCTCCCAGCCCAACCAACAGACACCCCAAATGCAACAGGACCACCACAGTTGATGGAATTTACATTTAAGACATAGAAATACATCAGCTGGAAGTCAGGAAGAGATGCATTGATTAAATGAACCTGGAACAACAAGATCAACAAGACTCATCAGGATTTTTTGTATTTTCTACATAATTCAGTGAATATTATTTTTCTTAATAAAATAAGCTCAGAGCAAAGCTAATCAGAATTAAAAAGCTGTTCTAGCACAGAACTTTAGTACTTGTATATTAAATTTAAAGGAAAAGGTCCTAATTAATCACAGTTCCTATACTCTCCCTGTCATTCCTCTGAGAAGAAGCTGTTTCAGCAAAAAAGAGATTGACACTGTCCTGAGACCAACTACTCAAACAGCTGGATCCCAGCTCTGAAGTAACAGATGGAGTGTGACCATCATCACCTCCTAATGGGTTTCCAAGTTCATTTGCATGTAAATCCAGGGAAGTGAGGAGTCAGGACAATTTAAAGAGTAACCAGGGTTTACATGATGGATTCCCCCTGAGTTTGTAGGCTTCTGGAAAAAATATCCTTACATTATAGATGAGTAGGAACTTGGTCACTTGCAAGTGGAGCTCCCAAACAAACTGAGGAATAATCTGCTTCCACATCCCAGAGTTAGTATCTGTACCTGGCTGAAACTTGAAAGTTGCAAAAGAGTTTTCTTGGTTTGTTTGTTGATGACAGGAGGTACAACCACCATAAACACAACTTAAGTACATTCAAGGTTCACAGAGTCCCAGCAACAGTGCAGGTTTAGTATTATTTGCAGAAGCCTAAAGTTCTTAAAGCTGCCTTCAGCACAAGTCACTTATTTTGCTTTACTGTCACTCATATTCCTGCTATCAAGGAGAAATGCTCTCAGGTATCCCCTCGTGTACTGCAGCAGCACTCAAAAGTCCCAAAGGACTGTTCCTCAAAGATTTTACATGTTCAGAATCTTTCCTAGTTCTTTCCTCACTCAGAGCTCACAAATGAAATGACACATAATTTCCTGTGTAGTCCTTCCCTCTGCAATTCCAGGCTTTTCAATTCCATAGTCAATCACTGCAGTTCAGGCCACAAACAACAAGAAAACACTCATGGATGTATTGAAACCTTGAGCTGTTGTTTCCTTTCTCAACACAAAAACTAACATTACCTAAAGAGCTCAACAGATTATACCTCAGGCTTTTACAAGCTGAACTTTTTCTCTCTTCAGATCAAAATCTCCTAAACAAGCTGGTGCAAGTACCACTCTGGTGCTTGTAGACTGCTTTAATTATTTTCTTATGCAACTAACCCAGGTTTTTTTAAGCAGCATGATATTCACATACTTGAAACACAAAAACATTTAGACAAGGAATATCAGGGTTGTGACTCGTTGAGCATCTGAGTGCTTTAACTTTTATCAAAGGAAGCAAGTAGAGCAGCAAGGCCAACCCATCTGTTTTGGATGGAAGGTATCAAAAGATTCCTGTAGCTACAGTTGAAAAGCATCAAAATACTCTGTAATATCATGACACATTGCTTAGATTTGAAACTTAAGGTCCATGAAAGTTCCCCAAGTTTCTCTGCATGGCCAGGAGTCACCTTAAAATTCACACCTCAGCAGCCAGACAGCCCTGTCCTGTGCACTTTCCTTTTCCAGGTGGGTGTGCTGAAGTCCTGAAGCCTGTGTACTCATACCAGAACATTAACACTACTGCTTTTCACTTCCATCATCAAAAAGTTCCAAAAAGTTACTTTGAAACTTAGCCTCGATTAACAAGCAAAACCCGAGTTAACTGATGACTATTTACCTTAAACCAAAGCAAAACTCCTGTATTTGAATACCATCCCACAAATGCCAGAAAAAGCTAGCAAGGCCCTGAACCATCACCTGTACTAAATGGAAAAGTAAATTCTGTATCATAGGTTTATTTTGCTCCAGCATTTTGTTTCTAACTAGGGTTTCCCCAAAATGGGAGATGAGAACCAGAGAGAACAGGGTAAGCAAAGAACTCAGCATTAAGAAGATATCAGAAGAGCAAGAAGGTAAAAACTCAAAATAAAGTGGAAGCTGACACTGATGTCAATTCATCCTTAGCACTGTTATTTTCAAAGAGGTTTCACATTGTGTTCTCTGAAGCAGTTTCTTCATCCTCCATAAGCTCTACAGTTGCCTAAGCACTACTGCAATAAGCATTTTAGAAATATCCAGCACTGTTAAGAGAGCAGGAATGCTCCTCCTTCAGAGAGAAGTTTAGTCACGGCTGGAAAATGAAAATTGACCATTTAATCCCAGAGATTTACACTGCATTTCTAACTCAGATCTCAGTGCTGCAGAAGCTTAGCAGGACCATTGTTTGACCATGCTGAGGACTGCGTGGAAAAAGGGGCTAAGGTTGCTGCAGCTGTACTTGACAATGTCACACAGATTTATTGGCTATTTGATAGGATCATTTCCACTTCACAATGTCCACATATAGCACTAAAAATCCATCTGAGGTCTTTTATTGTCGGTTAAACACATGGTGATCTTGGCTTTGTTAAGTCTTAGTGCGTGATCACCGAACTTCCTGAAAAAGTGAAAAGAACCTGTAGTCTAAACACTCTGTTATAGAAAGAGCAGCAATCACGTGCACTTGACAATTTACACTGTCAAAGAAGCTAAATAAGTTTACTTTAAACACACAGAACAAAGTTTAATGCAAGAGATTATTACACAATTACCCTAAAATAAATGCACTGACAACATCGCTCTGTTTTAAAAGCTGTTATTCTGTCTTGGTATTTGATTTTTTTTCTGATGATTATGGCAGAATATCAAGGTGTTATCAGGTTTCTCTCTGATGAGCAAAAATGCAAACAAAACATCTTCTGCCTCCCCACCAGAAAATGCTGCTAGTTCTCTTTGTTTGCTCCTCCTCCTTCTGCCTACTTTTTCCATCGTGACTATTCCCAAGCCACTACCCAAAATCTTATGGAGGGAGTGTAAATTGTATTTTTGTGGGCAAGAGCCACCTGTGTCACCTGGAGAAGCAAGGGAAGGAAGAGTGACATGTACCTAAAGGAGAGCCCTAACCTAACCTTAACACTCCCAAATCACCACCTGCAAGGCCAAAAGAGCAACCAATCTGCTGAGCCATATTAACCCACTTTAAAGCTACTTCCAAATTTTATTTTGAGGATGAGAAGACTTTAAAAGGTTCAGCTGACATATTCCAAGAAGTGCTGTTAACTATCAGAACACCTGACTGCCACCTCGAGGACCTGGATTCTACTTTGAATTCTGCAAATCTGCCCAGAGCCATGCAGCAAACAAGTGTTTCAAGTGTGTCCCTCTGCCTCCCCTACTACAAGGAGACACTTTCCTTTCCAAAGCACACCAAGTTCTACTGCTGAAAGCTCCACACCTTCTGCATACATAAAATATTACATCATTTTACCATTACTGCTACTGCTTAGACAATTTGAAGAGGAAAGAGTCTCAGATTTTTCCATTTTCACAAACTGCTTCCCCTAAAATCTTCTGCTACTACTTGAAATTAGCAGCAGTAAAAAATAAATCTCTGGTAGGACCACAATAAGCATTAAGAGCTAAAATAAGACTCCTTATTTCTAGGTATATAGATTAAAAATTCATAACACTCTCTTTGCTCACATAACTGTAATCAGAGAGAAGCTTCTGAGTTTCTTGCAGTTAATGGGCTCCAGTCTGAAAATGGACAAAAAAATGGAAAAGAAAATTAGACAACAATTTTCCTGTTCATTAACAGAAGTGAAAGCCCTTTATGGAATAGCAGCATTCTCAAAAACACGAGTCATTGTCTGCGTGCACTTATTAAGTGCACATAAAGCTTCTATTTAAACACAAATCTGGAAACTGAAAAGTAACTCGTTATCTTTAACTTGCACAGTTCCCCTTCCTTTAAATTTCTATGAAATCTCACAGAGCCTCACAAATCCATGCCCACAAAAGAATAGAGATGGTCCTGCAGAAAAATATAGGCAGGAAAGCAACACTTCTTTTAGGGAAAGATTAAGAAGATGAAGGGAGAGACACTCCTGAGTGAACTTTTTATGTATGCCCGGGTATTTTCTGAAATGTGATCACTTCTACCTGCACAGGGCAGCAAAGCTTGTATCCCTGAAAGAAACAGTATTTGTCAAGGTTGATGCTCCCTAGTCAGGGAAATATTGGTCTGTAAACCAAAGGCTCTGCCAGCAGAGTTCATATTCTCCAGTCAACAGAGAAACACACTGCCAGCACTGTAGAGCCTGCACATACACTGAACAAAAACTTTCCTGCAAAGGCACCAAACCAAAGTGATTTCCATTTCAGCTCCAGGTTTGGTAACATCCCACACTGCCTACACTCCCCCATTTCTAAAGATGCACCAAGCAACAACCACTTGCAGCCACAACATCTGTATGAGGACCCCTTTCTGGTCCCATCTCGAGATACACAGACTGGCGATATCTTGCAAAAGCAGAGAAATTCCTCCTCATTTCTTCAAATCTTGAAGTTTCTCCAATTCAGACTTCGAGGATGCTCTCATAATGTTTTTTCCAGAAGGCAGGCCACACCTATATCCTCTTTCCTCTGTGTTTCCACAAAGCTTCTCTCAATCCCCTTTGCAGGGAAATTTCCTTTGAGCCTTTTTCATGGAAGCCTTCAGCCGGGCAACGCCGGAACCCACATCCCCCGGCCCCTCGCAGCACAAAGGTCCCCGCCCTCCCGAACACCTGCACCGAGACCCCTTCCCGGGAGCAGGGAGCGCCGAGAGCCGCGGCGGGGCAAGCGGGGGGCGCAGCCGCCGCCCCGGCCGAGCTCTCACATCCTTTTCCGACGGCGGCTCCGGGCACGGCCCAAGCTCCCGGCGCTGCGGGATGTGCCGGCGCCGGCCTCCATCCCCCGTCCGCCGCCCCTCACCTTGAGGATGTTCTCGTAGATGGTGGCCCGGAACTCCAGCAGCGCCTTCTGGTCGAACTCGCGGCCGTGGATGATCCGCATCTGCTTGAGGAAGGTGGACTTGCCGCTCTCGCCGGCGCCCAGCAGCAGGATCTTGACGAGGCGGCGCACGGCGCGCCGCTCCCGGGCCAGCATCGCGTCGATCTCCCGGCTGCGCCGCCGCGCCTCNCACTGCGAGCGCTGCCGCCCGCGCGGGGAGGAGCCCGCGCCTCTCCCATTGGGCGGCAGCGCTGTCGCTCAACACCCCCGCACTCCAATTGGAGGAGCCGGCGCGCGGGGCGGGGCCAAGCGGGCGACGGG